>BQNB010043395.1:0-45535 GCA_026074375.1 Tanacetum coccineum
TTGAACTTCTGCTCGAACTTCATTTACAACCTCGTATCATTATTGAATGACATTTCTAAGGGCATAAATGTTATCAATTTCCAGAAGACATGCCAAAGATACATATTTTCATATTTTTCTAATTTTTTAATTTTGTATTTTGTTTTTATCAAATTTTATAAGAAGTGAAAAATCTTTTTGTGTTTTTGTGATTTTATATATATACATATTATACAGAGGATATAAGAATATGTACCACCACTATTCTTCGGCTTCATCTGCCAGTTCTTTCAGAGTCTCAGGAGTAAAACTTCTCATCCCTAGTTTGTCGATAAGGAATTTAATTCTTTCTCGACATAGAGCCTTGGTGAAGATGCCCACCAACTGAAATTCCGTTCTAAAAAAGTAAAGCTCGACGACTCCCTTCTCCACTTGCTCTTTAATAAAGTGATATCTGATGTCGATATGCTTTGATCGAGAATGTTGAACATTGTTGCAGCATAAGGAAATAACGCTTTTGTTATCATAGTACATTGGAATTTTATTGAATCCAAGGCCATAGTCGGTAAGTTGTGATCTCATCAAAAGGACTTAAGCATAATAGCCGAACAAGGCTATATATTCAGCTTTCGTACTGGATATTGCAGTGCTTTTCTGCCTTTTTGATGACCAGGTAAGAAGTCTGTCTCCTAGCAATTGCATACTTCCAGATGTACTACGTCTGGTATCTTGACAACCCGGGTGATCAGCATCTGCAAAAGCTGTTAGAGCAATAGCAGAATCCTTCGAGTACCATAGTCCCCGATTGATAGTTCCTCTTAGGTATCGAAAGATTCTTTTTACAGCATGTAGGTGCTTTTCGGTAGGACGAGCCTGATATCGAGCACACATACAGACAGCATCTACCAGGTCTGGTCTACTGGATGTTAGATACATAAGGGTATCAATCATGCTACGATAATGTGTAGGATCAACGACTTTCCCTTGTGTATCCTCATCCAGTTTGGATTTCTCCACCATTGGAGTATCCACTGGGTCACAAGATTCCATTTCGTATTTCTTAAGTGATTCTAGAGCATATTTTGATTGGTTTAAAAAGATGTCTTTGGGACTGTGAATCTATAGTCTAGAAAAAGTAAATATTTTGCCGCATCACTAACCCCCAAATTCTTTGAATTTAGGCAACAATATCTCAGAAATTTATCACAGAGTTTAGTAGTAGTAGAAGCAAAATAATATCGGTTAACACAGATTTATAATAGGAGGATATCTTTGCCTTTCTACTGATGAACAATGGTAGGATCACATCGTGCCTTTGAGAATCTTGGGGGATAACAGAAACGATGAACAATTAGCTCATACCTCGCGCGTGGAGCCTGTTTCAACCCATATAGAGCTTTCTTTAGTCTGTACACGTGATTAGGATTGTCTGGATCTACAAATCCATTCGGTTGGCTAACATAGACTTCTTCATGCAAAATACCATTCAAAAACGCCATCTTTACATCCATGTGGTAGACGATCGTATTCATATGAGCAGCAAACGCGAGAAATATCCGAATAGCTTCTAGTCTAGCCATGGGAGCAAAGGATTCTTCAAAATCAATTCCCTCTTCCGGAAGGTATCCATGAGCTACCAATCCATCCTTGTTTTTCAATATTCCCCCCAATTCATCCAATTTGACCTTATATTCCCATTTTAAGGTGTGATTAACATCACTTATCTGGACGAGGAATGGTTCCCAGACTTCAGATGTTCGAATTCATGTAAAGCTCTCTTGTATTGCCTCAATCCAGCATGACTGAGTTAGTGCATCTTTGTACATCTTAGGTTCAACTAAAGTTAGGAAGGCATCATAGTAGCAGAACAAGGCTTGTTCGTGTAGTTGGAGTCTTGTGGAAACGGGTCTGGAAAGGTCACCAATTATGTTTTGTAACGGATGATCTTTTGTCCATTTACTGAGGTGTTCTAAGATTGGAGTGTCTGAGTGCATAGTACAGAGTAGAGATAACATCGATGATGAGGATTCTTCAGAAATAGTTTTTGAATTGGAAATGCCAAAATAAGGATCGTTACTCATATGTGCAACCTCAAGGTCGTGTGACTCTTCTTCAGCATAGACATCCAGTTTAGATTTCTCCACCATGGGAGGTGGGTCACAAAGTTCCATTCCATATTTCTTAAGGGATTCTAGAGCATATTTTGATTTGTTTAAAAAGATGCCTCTAGGACTTTGTGAAATCTATAGTCTGAAAAAATGATATTTTGCCCATCATTGACATCTTGAATTCAGAACACATTATCTCAGAAAACTTATCATATAGTTCAGTAGTAGTAGAAGCAAAAATTATATCATCAATGTAGATTTGTACCAGGAGGATATCTTTGCCTTTTCTGCTGATGAACAATGTGGGATCAACCGTGCCTTTAGAAAATCCTTGGGATAGCAGAAATGATGACAATAGATCATACCACGTGCGTGGAGCCTGTTTCAACCCATATAGAGCTTTCTTCAGTCTGTACACGTGATTAGGATTGTCTGGATCCACAAATCCGTCCGGTTGGCTAACGCAGACTTCTTTACGCAAAATACCATTCAAAAATGCCGTCTTTACATCCATCTGGTAGACGATCATATTCTTATGAGCAGCAAACGCAAGAAATATCCGAACACCTTCTAGTCTAGCCACGAGAGCAAAGGATTCTTTGAAATTAATTCCCTCTTCCTGAAGGTATCTACGAGCTACCAATCTAGCCTTGTTTTTCAAGATTCCCCCCAATTCATCTAATTTAACCTTATATATCCATTTTAAGGTGATAACCATCACTTTATCTAGACGAGGAACGAGTTCCCAAACTTCAAGACGTTCGAATTCATTTAGCTCTTCTTGCATTGCCTCAATCTAGTATGATTGAGTTAGTGCATCTTTGTATGTCTTAGGTTCAACTGAAGTTAGGAAGGCATCATAGTAGCATAACAAGGCTAGTTCATATAGTTGGAGTCTTGTGAAAATGGGTCTGGAAGGGTCACCAATTATGTTTTGTAACGGATGATCTTTTGTCTATTTACTGAGGGGTTCTGAGATTGGAGCATTTGAGTGCATAGTAGTAGGAATAACATCCGATGATGAGGATTCTTCAGAAATAGTTTTTGGAATTGGAATGCCAAAATAAGGATCGTTACTCATATGTGAAACCTCAAGGTTATGTGACTCTTCTTCAGCATAGAGAGGAATTATTTGGGATTGTGATTGTAGAGTGGTTTGTTAGGTACTTGGTGAGGGTGAATCTTGATCAAAAGTTGTTGAGGAAGGTGAACCGGTTGCTCAATAGGAGTTGGAGCTTCTTTTACATAAACTAGAGAGGCAGCGCTAGCTGGAGGAGAGAAGAACTCATCAAACACTGGTTGAAACACAAGATCCCATTCATGCCTCGATGGTGGTACAAACGATGCCGAAGGAGGAGGGTTTGGAACGAGTCCTGAACTGGGTGTTGCATGAGTCATTTCATGAAGCGCGGGTTCTAAACTGTTTTGTTTATAAGCCATAGCCGTCAGCTCATCAAAATCGACATGGGTGGTTTCAATGATTTTTTGGGTATGTCAGTTGTAAATACGGTAAGATTTCTTCTTGGATGCATATCCAGTGAAAATACCTATATCAGCTTTAGCTTGAAGTTTGCTCAAATTCTTACTATCATTGTTTGGGTAGCAAAATGCACCAAAAATGTGAAGGTAGGATAAATCGAGTTTTCTATCATTAGATCTCGAAGATGTACTAGGTTTCATTCTGTTAGCAGTCATAGATTTTGTAACCTTAGGTTTGCTATTTTGAATAGACTTAGGTACTTTAGGTCTCCTGGTATATAATCTAGTTACTACATGTTTTAGTGCAACTACTTCAAGAGAAATGGTAACCCTAAGAGGCACTTTATTAGTGGCGGTTAACCTAGTTGAAGGGCACACATTTCCAACTAAGGTGAAAGTCCTTCCAGTAGGTTTCCATTTATATCCAACAGAGTTAAACACTTTTCCACTAGGTTTCCATTCTTTTCTCTTTTTATTTTTCTTAGAGGCAGATTTAGCATGCACATTCATACTATTCACATGATCAATTACATTCATTGCATACAGAACAAAGAGCCTTAGCACATTTAATAGGATGCTTAACATGTTCATTACAGACCTTTTTAGAATCAGAGTTCCTTTTATTCAAACTAGATTTAACTTTCCTAGATTGGACTTCTACTTTATTCTTCTCATTACTACTTGGTGTTTGTGGAATCCTATCATTCTTTGTATTGCCTGAAGGCTTTGACCGTACTAGTAGAAGGGTTTACTCCTGTAGAAGACAATAGAGGTTTGTTAGTTACATTAGGAATGTTGCTTGATGATGTAACAGTGTCCACAAATCAAATTGTTTTCTTCTTGTTAATAGGCGTGACCGCAACTAATTTCTTACTAGGTTTGTGAATATTAGGGCAAGTATCTCTAACATAACCTAGCAACTCTTGAATCAGCTTAACATACATACAGGATGAGTAAGATGCACTATCTAAAGGTTTTCGTGATTTAGCATGTTCAACTATCTCCCTAAGAATAGCAGCTTGTTCCATACTATGCTTAAGGTAGTATTCGTGAGCTTCCCTATTATTCTTAACCTTAGGAGCCAAAATTATTAGGTCAAGCTTATACATTCCTGGAGCAATAGAGGTAGCATTTGACACTTGGGCAACATTATCAATAATTTATTTTCCTTTTAATTTCCTAAGATCATTTTTTAATGTTGTTATGACAACCACTTTTTCTTGAAGTTGAGCATTTAAATCAGTAACTTCAACAAACTTTTGATTTAATTGATTAACCAAAGAGTCAGTGTGTTCTTTGGCACGAACACAGGATGGTTTAATTGAATCATAAAGTTGTTTATAAGTCTGTTTCAAATGCTTATTCCCAACAATTAGTTTTGTTACCATATGTTCCAGTTCTATGTTGATAGTCTCAATTTCATCGAAGTCCTTTTTCACACTTTCACTAGTAGAAGTTTCATTGACACGCTTAATGTGTGCTTTCAACTTCTTGATTTTGGGTTGGACTAGGACTTGTAGGATTTAGATTAAAACCCAAACTTGGCCCACCTTTTCCCCTTTATCCTTATGCCGTACGAATTCACCTCTCCCAAAAACCCTAAGAATTTGATTTATTTACCTTGTGGATCCAAGAAACATTCAGAGTTGTGTTTAGGTGCTGAATCCTCAAGTAAGTGTGTTCATTCCTATTTAAAATAATGCATTCATTAATCAAAATCATGATGGGATTCTAGGATTTCAAAAAATTCAGAATATTAATGATATTTAATGATGATAGAATGATTAGGGCTTGATTAGGGTCATGATCATGCAGTTGGTTAGGTTATATTTGCGTTGAAAAATTAATTTAGGGTGAGCAGAATTTAGGGTTGTGTTCACGAGTGAATATCTCCATGATGGTAATAGGTTTTTGAGTGTTTCTGGACTCTAATCAGTAACCCATTGAATGTACTTTCCAGAAAATCCGGCCTCGAAAGTTTCTAAGGTCGGAAAGTTATTCAAATGTTGGTTACACTAAAAGTTGTCAAAACAGTAAATACGGGTCAGATTTAGATTATGTTTAGGAGGGTAAAACCCTAACTTAAAATTCGAATTAAGCTTAATCCTTCTATAGTATTTTAAGTTCCATATGTCTGAGGATAAATCCTGAAAAAATTAGCCTCGAAGAGCATTCTAGGTACGTAGTAGACTGGATAATTTTGGTGTGCAATCAGATCCGAATTAAAACAGTTTTGAAGTTTGATTTTATTTGAGGTAGTTATACATGTAAGTAATGCTTGTGAATCACAAGTAAGTTAATATACTCATAAATGAACATGGTGATTTTTTTGGTATATTTAATGAAGGTCATTAAGTAAGGGTTTTGGGTACGTAAAGAGACACTAAAATTCTGTAATTCTGAGTTAATTGTAAGTAGCTAGTGTAAAGTGTTAATAAGATGGTTAAGGTTGGGCATGGTGTCGGGGTGACCCATGATGGTTAACTAAACCCTTAGGACTCCAATTTCCATTATGTGTGATACATTGACTAGACTTTTAGCTGGTCCGTGTAATCGTGTTATTTAATTGGTATAGTTGCGTGTAGAGATTTGGAAGCTATGTTTAAGTATCTAGGTGAGTTTCATAGTCCCTCTTTTCTTATGATTTATTGGGTGGAAATGATGCAAAGTATTTGGAAATGTTTTGATTACTGTGATAATGTGTTGTTAAAGATGCATGGACTATACGTGACTATTGTATGTTGTGAGCTACATTTTTTGTGATGTGATATTGAGAATTGTGAACTAAGTCAGGAGGGATCACCTGCGGGTATCCATGGCCCTGTTTAGTGATGGTACTGTGGCCTAGCGAGCAGGAAGGTTACTTTGAGAGTATCCATGGCCTGGGTAAGGGGGTAACCACAGGGACCTTGGTGCGATATGAGACGTCTTGTAGTCGTTTGCCGGTTATTTGTGTGATTGATTGGATTTGCATGTTAGCCTGTATGGTAGTTCATTTATTGTCCTGCAATGTTTTCTTTATTATCACAGTAATTTACAATTGGATTTGATTTTTTCGTGTCTAAACTTAAAAAAAAAATGAAAAAAAAAAAAAAAAAAAAAAACCTCCTCACCAACTTTATGTGACGTTTTTTAAGCACATTTTTCAGGTAGTTCATCTTGAGGATTTGTGGTTAGGGGGGGGGGGGGGGGAGGTAAGAGTGCTAGTGAGACCGGTAGGCATTGCATGCGGGAGTCCATTCCCTAGAGATTTTATTTATGTCTTTTTGAATTGTTGGCTATTTGGATTTGATCATTGGATGTTTAGAGACTTTGGATATATGTTTCTTGTGGTATTGACTTGTGTTATCTTAATGCAAAGACTCCTTTTATCTTGTGTTAGATAATTGTCCAAGACACATTGTGACTCCTTTGTTAATATATTTCATTTTAGATCGCTCCTATTTTTGACATCATTGTGTGGTGAGATATCCAATGAGTTACGTCCCGTGTTTCAGCCTAGGCGGGGTTTGACAGATTGGTATCAAGAGCCGATCTAGTTATAAAGAAGGTAAAGGTGGTTGAGCCTAGACTATAACCTAGGAGTCCTTCACGTAGATGCATGTTAAGGATTAAGCGTTTAGTAGTATAACTAGTATGCATTTTTCCCTTAATTACATGATTTTATTTCTTAGTTTTGTTAATTTTTTGCTATTTCGATTGCCTTTATCTGATTTAGTGTGCCTTATCTCTTGAAATTAGCTATGCTTCCTCACCTTCATAGGAAGTTTCCGCAATAGGGGGTTGCTATTGCAACAGGATGTAAGGGATACTATAAACCAGGAACAAGGGCTTGGGTAATTCGGGGTAGCCGCAAGATCCGTATACCGGTTGACATGTACCCATGCAGAGTTGAAGAGAGGTTGACCATAAAATTAGTTAAGGGAGAAGAGGTATTAAAGATTGAAACAACAGTGACTGCTAAAGATGGTACAATTACCAAATTTCCTGGAAAATTCCCAGAATACAAACCAACCAAGGGAGAAGAAGAAATTCTTAAGTTAAGATCAGTCTGGGAGAAAGTGAATTATGACATATCCGACAGTGATTCGGATCTGGAGTCCACGGCTAGAAGTAGACCTAGGGACAGCGAGATGGAAGATACGGGTAGTAGTGGAATTCGAATCAATGCGTGATTGCCCGCCTCTTTATGTGTTTTAAGATTTTAGGATTTTGAGATTGTTCCAATTTGGTTTGGAATTTTATTAGGAATATTGCTTTTGAATATTGGAATTCGTTGGATTATTCTAATATTATGATTTAAGTGATTTTGAGTCATTTTCCATATGTGGTGATTTGTTGATGTGGTCTATGTGTTATGTGTTTTGTTGACATTGAGAAGTGTGGTCATAGGAGGGAGTACATTTGTAAAAGGGGGCATCTATAATTATGGTGGCCAACATAATTATACATGCGCCACAAAACAAGTAGACTTGCAAGTATGATTACGCGGATTTGATATCAACATGTTGTTTCGTTGATTATGTATGTGTGTGTGTGTGTGTGTGTATAGTTATGATGGTATACTGATAGAATGGCCGGTCTAGAAACCTTTCCCCTCTCATCTAATGTGTGTTAATACTATCTTAATTAGAATGGTTCGAACACGGACTAACGACAACGAAAATGGGCAACCCGACATCGCTGCCATCATTGCGCAGCAATTGCAAAATATCACTCCCCAAATCGTCGCTCAAGTGACAAACAACGTGAACAGCGGAAATAACAATAATAACAACAACGGGAACAACAATAACAACAATGGAAATAACAACAACAACAACAACAATAAGAATGGTGGGAACAATAGGTGTTCCTACAAGGGATTTCAGGCATGTGGCCCTAAGGAGTATGACGGAAAGGGAGGTACGATAGAACTTACCCGCTGGATCAAGAAGATGGAGAATGTACTTGACAATAGTGGGTGTTCTAAGAATCAAAAGGTGAAGTATGCTGCTAGTTCATTTGTTAACAAGGCACTGACATGGTGGAACACTCAAATCCAGGCAAGAGGCCGTGAAGCGGCAATTGGTATGACCTGGAATGATTTTAAGGCTCTGTTGGTGGAGGAATTTTGTCTAAGTAATGAAATGAGAAGGTTGGAGAATAATTTGGATCACAAGAAGAGGGTAGGAGCCAACCATGCAGCTTACACGGATCGGTTTCATAAACTGGCCAAGCTGGTTCCACATCTGGTAACGCTTGAGTTAGCACGCATCAAGAGGTATGTAGCGGGGTTGGCACCTGAGATTAGGGGAATGCTCAAGGCGACTCAGACAACAACTATCTAGGATGAAATTCTAAGAGCCAGCATACTTACTAACGAAGCCCATAGTTGGGTACCTGTTTCAAAGAGTAGATAGAAAGGAAAAGGCAGAGAAGAGACTAGTAAATCAGAGGGTCACTGGAGGGATAAAAAAGAAGGCAAAAAGTGGGGAGCGGGTTTTGTGCGAACGACTCCTCCTAAAAATTGAATTTGTGAACCATATCCCAAGTGTACTAAGTGCTATACTTATCATCCGGAGGATAGAGTTTGTAGGTTGTGTTTTAACTGTCAGAGACCTGACCATTTTGCTAAAGATTGTTGGGCACCATTTAAGCGAGTAACTCCTGTGAATGCTATTAGAATGGGTGATAATCAGAAGGTTTGTTACGAGTGTGGAAGCCCTGATCACCCTTCTACCTCACAAATTGCCCCAAGTTGAACCGAGCGCCGGGTCAAGCAGGGAATCCGTTAGCATTGGAGGGAAATCGTATCAACCGGAACAATGGGAATCGAGCTACAGGAAGGGCCTTCAATGTGAATGTGAATGCGGTGGAAGATTTATAGGATCCTAAAGTTGTGACGGGTACTTTTTCTTTGAACGATCATTTTGCTACTGTACTTTTTGATTCTGGTGTTGATTTTACTTTTCATTTTCTACTGAATTTGCGCCCTTTGCTAAATGTGAAACCTAGTAATTGTAAAATCCTAGTTTAAGTGATAGAAGTAAAGCAAGATGGGTAAGAAAGTAGAAGTTGATAGGATTATCCGTGACTGCAAACTAGAACTAGGAAATTCCCTATTTAGCATAAATTTGATACCGTTGGGTCATGGAAGTTTCGATGTGATTGTGGGAATGGACTGGTTATCCAGGAATAAGGCTGTGATAGTTTGTCATGAAAATGTGGTTGAAATACCGTTGGAAGATAGTTGAATACTTAGGGTTCAAAGGGAACGTACTTTAGGAGCTGCTAAAGCCTTAATGAATGCTAAGGTAGATGAACCAAAATTGTAGTGATATATCTGTAGTACAGGATTTTGTTGATGTATTCCTGGAAGACTTATCGGGGTTACCACCACAACGACAAGTTGAGTTTCGCATAGATTTAACTCCTGGAGCGACGCCAGTTGCAAAGTCTCCATGCCGTCTAGCGCCCTCAAAAATGCAAGAATTATCTGGGCAGCTTCAAGAGTTACAAGACAAGGGTTTTATACGACCGAGTCACTCCCCATGGGGAGCACCTGTGTTAATTGTTAAGAAGAAGGATGGCTCTTTTCGCATGTGCATTGACCTTAGGGAATTGAATAAGTTAACTGTTAAGAACCGCTATCCTCATCCCCTATAATTGTGATGACTTATTTGATCAACTGCAAGGATCACGTTATTTCTCTAAGATAGATCTTAGGTCAAGTTATCACCAGCTCTGCGTACATGAGGATGATATTCCAAAGACCGCGTTTTGAACGAGATATGGACATTTTGAGTTTACAGTTATGCCCTTTGGATTAACCAATGCACCAGCAGTCTTTATGGATTTGATGAACCGAGTTTGTAAACCGTATCTAGATAAATTCGTCATTGTTTTCATTGATGACATTTTTGATCTACTCTAAGTCTAAGAAGAATATGGACTTATTGTGAGGATGGGTTTAAAATTGCTAGAAGAAAGAGAAGTTGGTACGCTAAATTCTCTAAAGTGTGAGTTCCCTGGTTGCAAGAATCATTTTCCTTGGTCACGGTGTCAACCAGAATGGTATTTCACGTGGATCCAAGGTAAGATTAAGGCAGTAAAGAATTGGAAAGCTCCTACAACACCATCCGAAGTTCAATTATTTTTGGGTCTAGCAGGTTACTACCGGCGTTTTATCACAAACTTCTCTAAGATTGCTAAACCCCTTACTTCGTTGACTCATAAGAAGCAAAAGTATGTGTGGGGTGTGGAACAAGAAGAGGCTTTCCAGACTCTGAAAAATAATTTGTGTGATGCGCCGATAGTGCACTGATTCCTGATGGAGTTGAAGATTTTGTAGTTTACTATGATGTTTCGAATCAAGGATTAGGTTGTGTGCTTATGCAAAGAAATAAGGTAATCGCTTATGCGTCAAGGCAGTTAAAAATCCACGAGAAGAATTATACAACACACGATCTAGAGTTGGGAGAGCAGTGGTGTTTGCTCTAAAAACTTGGAGACATTATTTGTATGGTACGAAGAGTGTCATTTACACAAGATTCAATAAAAAAGTCCCCAACATAACATATTTCGATCAGAAGGAGTTGAATATAGCTCCAAAGAATGGAGGTGGAGTCGAGTTATTTAGTTGATTATCAATGTAAAATTCGCTAGCATCCGGGTAAAAGCGAAGGTGGAGCTGACTGCGGGGAGGCTTAATAGGAAGGAACGGGTGAAACCTAAACGTGTACGGGCAATGGCTATGACTATTCAGTCGGGAGTAAAAGGAATGATACTGGTAGCTCAGGGTGAGGCGTTCAATCAGGATAACGTATGGCAGTTGGGATGTCCACCTACCGTTAGCCGAATTCTCTTATAACAACAGTTATCACACCAGCATTCTGTGTGCACCGTTCGAAAAGCACTGATAGGAAGAAATGTAGGTCACCCATGTTATGGCTGAAATTGAAGGAAGGTAGTTTAATTGGACCTGAAATTGGGTGCAAGAAACGACTGATTAAGTAGTGAATAAAAAGAGAAGCTCACAGCACGGCGAGAGATCATCAAAATGAGCTAGGCTGACTAACAAGGCGCAGACCGTTAGAATTTGGGTTGAGGATCTTAAGATGCTAAAGGTGTCGCCTTGGAAGGGCGTGGTTCATTTTGGGAAGAAGGGTAAGTTAGCCCCGAGGTATGTAGGGCCATTTGAGATTCTTAAAAGGATCGGTCCTGTAGCATATCGGTTAAGATTGTCTGAGGAATTGAGTGGTGTACATGACACGTTTCACGTGTCAAACCTAAAGAAGTGTTTGCGGAATGCTAGCCTCAATCGTGCCATAGATGAAATTAAGGTTGACAAAACGCTTCATTTTGTTGAGGAACCTGTAGAGATTATGGACCGTGAAATTAAGAGTTTAAAACGTAGTAAGATATCACTTGTGAAGGTTCGTTGGAATTCAAAGAGTGGTCCCGAGTTCACTTGGGAGCGCGAAGATTATATGAAGTCTAAGTATCCTCAGTTGTTTGTTGATCGTGCTGATGAATCGGCTAGTTAAATCTCGAGATGAGATTTCCTAAAGGAGGGGATACCCCGGACAACCAGGGATTGAGCAGGTTAGTTTAATAACCTTTAAATTGCTAAGAGTTCAATTTTAATGTGTTTAGGTGTTGTGCAATGTGATTTATGTGAGCTAAGTGGGTTAAGTAATGTGCTTAATATCATTTTAAGGTGTGTGGGTATCTCATTTTGAGTGTGTTTGTGATTGGTGATGAGTATTCCATTTGTTCACGTATAGTGATAATGGAAAGGAATGGCGTATTGCATGTAATGCTACGTCAATAGTTGGATGATTAAGTGTTAAGCGTTTATGAGAAATGTGGCATTTTAGAAATGAAATAGGTGAGTGAAATACCAGATATTTGTAGAAAACTTTCTAAAAATAGAAAGTGGTTTTGGTGAATGAAATGTTATAAATTTAGAAAGTTTAGTAAGTCGCGTTTAGAGTAAAAGGTTTAATCAAAATTAGTTAGGTTTTTATAAAAACAAAAGGAAATGAATTAAATTAGTTAATTAATAATACAAAAAAATAATAAAAAAAAATATCATATATATATACATGGTGCATCCGGTTTTGGGTTTAAAAAAATATATTTTTGTTTACTAAACTAAGTTTGGGTTGGACTAGGACTTGTAGGGATTAGATTAAAACCCAAACTTGGCCCATCCTTTTCCCCTTTATCTTATGCCGTACGAATTCACCTCTCCCAAAACCCTAAGAAGTAGATTTGCGTTAAAAAACTTGATTTAGGGTAAGCAGAATTTAGGGTTGTGTTCACGAGTGAATATCTCCATGATGGTAATAGGTTTTTGAGTGTTTCTAGACTCTAAACAGTAGCTCATTGAATGTACTTTCCAGAAAATCCAGCCTCGAAAGTTTTTAAGGTCGGAAGTCCATTCAAATGCTGGTTACACAAAAGTTTCAAAACCAGTAAATACCTGGTCCAGATTTTGGATCTTGTTAGGAGGTAAAACCCTAACTTAAAATTCGAATTAAGCTTAGCCCTTCTACAGTAGTTAAGTTCCATATGTCTATGGATAATCCTGTAAAAATTAGCCTCTGAAAGCATGTCTAAGTATGGTAGTTAGAGTGATATATTTTGGTGTGCAATCATATCCAAATTAGAACGGTTTTGAAGTTTGATTTTATTTGAGGTAGTTATACATGTAAGTAATGCTTGGGAATCACAAGGTAGCTAATATACTCATAAATGAACATGAGTGATTTTTGGTATATTTTATGAAGGTCATTAAGTAAGGGTTTTGGGTACGTAAAGAACTCTAAAAATCTACAATTCTGATTAAAATTGAAGTAGCTAGTGTAAAGTGTTAATAAGATGGTTAAGGTTGGCAGGGTTTCGGGTGACGCCATTGATGTTAACTAAACCACTAAGACATCCAATCATTGTTGTTTACATGGACTAGAGCTTTTAGCTTGGTCGCGTGTAACCGTGTTTATTTATTTATATAGTTGCGTGTAAAGATTTGGAAGCTGCGTTTGAGTATCCAGGTGAGTTTCATAGCCCCTCTTTTCTTATGATTTATTGGGGTGGAAATGATGCAAAGTGTTTGGAAATGTTTTGATTATTGTGATAATGTGTTGTCAAAGATGCATATACTATACGTGACTATTGTATGTTGTGAGCTACATGTTTTGTGATGTGATATTGAGAATTGTAAACTAAGTCAGGGGGGATCACCTGCGGGTATCCATGGCCTGTTTAGTGGATGGTACTATGGCCTAGCGAGCAGGAAGGTTACTTTGAGAGTATCAATAGCCTGAACTAAGGGGGTCACCACAGGGACCTTGGTGCGATATGAGACGTCTTGTAGTCGTTTGCCGATTATTTGTGTGATTGAATTTGATTGCATGTTAGCCTGTATGATAGTTTATTTATTGTCATGCAATGTTTTCTTTATTATCACAGTAATTTACAATTGGATTTGATTTTCGTGTCTTAAACCTATGACTCTCACCAACTTTATGTTGACGTTTTTAAGCATCATTTTTAGGTAATCATCTTGGAGGATGTTGAGGTTAGGAAGAGTGGCTAGTAAGACCGTAGGCTCATGAGGAATCCATTCTCCTAGAGATTTTATTTATGTCTTTTGAATTGTTGCTATTTGATTGATCATTGGATGTTTAGACTTTGGATTACGTTTCCTTGTGGTATGACTTTGTTATCTTAATGCAAGACTCCTTTATCTTGTGTTAGATATTGTCATGACACATTGTGTCTCCTTTGTTTAATCTATTTCATTTAGTTCTCTCTATTGTTGACACCATTATGTTGTGATGATATCCATGATGTTACGCCTCGTGTTTCCGCCTAGGCGGGGTGTGACACATTCATACTATTCACATGATCAATTAAACACATAGCATGATTAACATTAAATAAACATTCATTGCATACAGAACAAAGAGCCTTAGCACCTTTAACAGGATGCTTAACATGTTCATTACAGACATTTTTAGAATCAGAGTTCCTTTTATTCAAACTAGATTTAACTTTCTGGGGGGATTGGACTTCTACTTTATTCTTCTCATTACTACTTGGTGTTCGCGAATCCTATCATTCTTTGTATTGCCTAAAGGCTTTGATCCGCTAGCACTAGTAGAAGGGTTTACTCCTGTAGAAGACAATAGAGGTCTGTTAGTTACTTTGGGAATGTTGCCTGATGATGTGACAGTGTCAACAAATCAAATTGTTTTCTTCTTGTTAATAGGCGTGACCGCAACTTAATTTCATCACTATGTTTGTGTGAATATCGGCAATTATCTCTAACATACCGACGCAACAATCTTTGAATCAGCTTAATATATATAATAGGGCTGAGTAAGAAAAGCACTATCTAAAGGGTATTCAATGATTTTAAGCTTGTTCAACTACATCCCTAAGAATAGCAGCTTGTTCCATAGTATGCTTAAGGTAGTATTCGTGAACTTCCCTATTATTCTTAACCATATGAGCCAAAATTACTGGGTCAAGCTTATACATTCCTGGAGCAATAGTGGTAGCATTTGACACTTGGGCAGCATTATCAGCAATTTCCTTTCCTTTTAATTTCCTAAGATTCATTTTTTAATAATGTTATGACAACCACTTTTTCCTGAAGTTGAGCATTTAAATTTCAGAAATTTCAACAGACTTTTGATTTACTTGATTAACCAAAGATTCAGTTTGTTCTTTAACATGAATGCTTGATGGTTTAATTGAACCATAAAGTTGTTTATAAGTCTGTTTCAAATGCTCATTTTTAGCAATATATTTCACTTACGCCCACTTAGATTTCCAAAAAGTTTCCTGATGTTGATGGTCATCAATCGCATCACTCCCTTTTCACATTGTTTGTGGTGGAATTTTTATTCAAACGTTTAATGTTTGCTTTTAACTTCTTGATTGTTGTGTCTTTTGCTTAAGCCTGCAGCTCTTTCAAGTTTTTAATTCAAACAGATTGATCAAATAAGTTTAGTTTGGTCATCAGGAGGATGTGGTTAATTCCTTTTGAAAGATTTTCTTATTAAGTTGCATTGCAAGTTCAAAAAGAAATGCAGTGTTTTTTCAAGTTTAAAAAGCTTTCGAAAGTCCCATGTATAACTACTCATCTTTTTCAACCATGTTGTGTTGTTTGATAAGCTCAGCTTCAAGTTCAAAACACTTGTTGCACATTTCTACATAATTCACAAAATCATTCATTGCAACACAAGAATTCACATTCAAAGAAGTATTTTTATCCAACGAATAATTCACAACAATATTCAAAATATCTTGAGAAATGATTTGATCAAGAGTCCAGGCGTTTTCAATCAAAAGTTGTTCTTTTGAATTTCAAAGTACTAGTTTGTCTACATGATACTATTTAACGGTAGCTTCCATCGGGTTAAAAATTAATTGTACTTCTGTTATCTCATTTAAAAGATCTTTATCAAAAACATTAAATATGTCTTATAAGGTCTTTAAAAATGGAATTATTTCTTTTATAAAAATAGTTTTAGTGTGTTCAAACCCCCATTTCCCTTCTATTAAAGCATCGGGAGTGATTGGCATTTTCACCACATGATCAAATTGGCCAAGATGGTATTTAAGCTTTTTAAGGCTTGTATTAACCAGGCTTACCTTAGGAAGTTCTCGAGGAGCCTTAATTTTGACAGGCGAAGAAGCAGATTGGTCAGTATTAGGGTGTGAAGTTTGTAACCGGAAAGCTTGTTCATCAGACAGTTCTTGTTGTGGGACAAAACGTTTACCAAAATCTTCAGTAATTGATTTAACTCAGCATAATTAATTGGTTTAATGTTAACTTTCTTTTCTAAGACCATTGGATCACTTTGTTTTAAAAGCATTTTTGATCGACTCTCTTCCTCAAGCATCAAAGTCTCTTCAGAATCAGCAATTGAAATCACATTGGTTTCCTTAGCAATAACACTACCATCATAAAGCATTGGCCTAATCTGCTGAGCTTTCTTAAGATAGAAAGGATTTTGAAAACCAAGAGCTTGTTTTAGGTTGTTATCATAGAAAACTTGTGGTTTTGTGAGCATATGCACATTTTACATGGATTGACCCATTTTACAAACAATATTGTCTAGTTCTTTAACTTTCTTTTCCAAATCAATTTCTTTATCTATATTTTTAGCTTCTTTTTCCTTGGATTCGTTTTTAAAAACATTAAATATTTTTGTTAACAATTCCTTTTCCTTTGATTGATCTGAAAGAGTTTGTTTAAGATAGTTAATTTCCTTTTCAAAATCCGCAAACTGTGCATTTTTCTCCTGAATTATATCATCCATTATGAGCTTTTCTCGAGTAATTAAATCAATATTTTGTCGTTCTTCTACCAATTTTACCTGTTCGTTGTATCTTTCAAGCTCAGCAGATAAGGATTCATTGGCAATTAGATTGTCCTTATTGACCTTGTTATAATTAGTTACTTAATCTGACAGTTGTTCAAACACAGATAATATCATGGCATATTGTTGTGTAGAAGAATTTGTATCCTGAACAGCTGCAATTTATGTTTCAAGTAAATACTAAGAATAAGGAATGATATTGCTATCACTAGTTATCTCCTTCTCTGAATAATTCACAATATGAGTTTGTTTAGAATACGGCATCTCTTACACACTTTGATTTAGTATATCAATGTGAGTGTTTTCAGAGTGAGGTACCTCAGAGAGAACATCTAATCCGTAACTAGACAAATTGGGCATAAGAACAGCCTTAGCTGTAGAGAAGTCGTCACAGTCAGAATCATATGCATCCAAATCATCTACTTGATAAGCTGCATTGTGTATAATGACCGTCTGTGTAACTGGACCTTCTGCAACTCCAGGGTCTGCCAAGAATTATAATTCATCCTCATTCAGAACATTATCAGATCCTTATGCTTCAACCAAAAAAACTTTATCCCTAAACCATTTGGCATCCCTTTTCCTCTTTAACTTTGGACACTGTCTAACCATGTGACCTTCCCCTTGGCAGTTAAAACACTTACAATCCTTTATTATTCTTAATTATTCCCACCTATTCCTGAGATGTTAGCCTTTGTTCCAGAAGTACCAGCAGCAAATGACCTTTGTCACCCCTGAACTGGTTGAACAATCACCCTTCCATCATGAATAGTTGCTTGTTGTCTTGGGTTGGAAAATTTTCTTAGCTGATTATTGGTAGTAGGGAAACGAGATGAGACGACAGTAGATAGAAATGACATCATTTTGTTGATGGCATCAATAGGGTCATCTCCTTGCTTGAACACAGGAACTGCTAGACCAGAGTCTATCTAAGGAAATTTAGCCAGATGTGTTTATTGATTAAATGTAAAGAATGTATATTCAATTTGAGGAATGGATTGTGGTTGTGGACAAGCATCTTGATATATTGTTGATGAGTAAGCATTTGGATGCGGTGTTGACGGATAAGTGATTGCATGAGGTATGGATGGATAAGTAGTTGAGTAATGTTGTGTGGGATGAATTGATCCATATTGAGGAGACTGAGATGGTGAAAACTGTTGTTGGAACTGAGGATTGTTGTATGAGGATTGATAAGTGTTGAAGTGTGATGGTGTCATTTGATGATTAGCAACTAGTGCAAGTGGATCTTGATTGCGTTCACGCATAATACGGACTTCATTTGCATGGAGTTCATGTTGTTCAAGATATGCATGAAGCTGATCAAAGTTGGTGGTATGCAAATCTCTTACAAGTTTGACATCAGTCACAAACTTACTCCATTCAGGTGGAAGACTGTTTAAGAACTTGGTATTGACTTGAAATTGCTCCAATTTCATTTTGTAAATGTTCATGTCATTGATCAGCTGAGTAAATCTCAAGTAATACTGATGAAGTGATTCCCCCTTGATGTGAGCAAACTTATCAAATGCATCATACAGTTTACACTCCCTTTCCTGCTTTGTCAATGAGGTACCTTGCATTAGTAGTTGAACTCTTTCCCATAGATCCTTGGCAACTCTGTGATGATTAACGAGAGAATAGACATCAGTTGGTAGTCCTTGAAGAATGATATTAGTTGCCTTGAGATCACAATCAGCTTGAATTTTCTCAGTTGCAGACAATTCCTCATATTTCTTTGTCCTGGTCACACCATTTTCTTCAATCGTAGGCCAAATGAGTGGACCATGTTCAACTGATTCAAGTATCATTCTTCCATGCTCTCTGTTTTGCATGTAAAGTTCCATTCTGCTTTTCCAGGAATCATACAGGTGTTTCTCCAACATTGGTGGACGATTGTCAGCACCAAAGAGTATCATCGTATTCAGAAAGAGTAGTCATTGTTACTATGTGTGTTTTGTGATTAAGTGAGATGAAATATTTTTGATCGTTCAGGTGATTAGATGGTTGTTGTGTATTTTGTATTTGTTTTAAGTGAATGCCGTCTTAAGATTATACGAGAGGATTTTAACTTCTTTATTAAAACGAGAATATAATTGAAACTTCATGGATTTTCAACAAATCACAGAGTAACCGTTATTTTAATCTCCATAAGGCTATAAGATATATAAATCTCCAAAAGGTAAAGTGTTTCAAGCTTCACCCAAATGTAAATGTTTAGATTCACCTTTAGAATAGAAAAATTGTATAAAATCGCGTAAGATAGACTGTATGATAAAATCGTTTCTTGGATTTTCTTAAGTTTAATTGCTGGTGGATTTGTGGGTGTTTCATCGCTGGATTTTATTTTATAAAACGTATAAATCGTTGGATTACTTCACGTATAAATCGCTGGATTTAAGACGTATAAATCACTGGATTACCTTACGTATAAATCGCCGAATCTACACACGTATAAATCGACGAATACAAACACGTATAAATCGCCGAATTCAACAACGTATAAATCGTCGAATCAATATGTATAAATTGACGAATTCAAACAGAGTGTATAAAAAGCCGTCTTCAAACACTTCAAATCACTTAAAAACACAATTTTGATGTTTTTACTTTAATTTTCTTATACAACTAACTATTCTAACCCTAGTAGAAGCATAAAATACAACAAATTTATGATTTTAAAACAAATTTTCGGAACAGATTTTGGACTGAAAAAGTTTTCGAACCAAATAAATACTTAAAAAGATTGAGATTTTTGTTTGTTTTCAAAGTTATGCTTTTAAAACCTAGCTTATACTAGATAGATAGCAAGAAAAGTATTTCTTTATGGTATTAGAACACACAAAAGATGAAATCTTTTGTTAGTGTTCGAACCAAGTATTCGACCAAAACAAGTAAGAAAAATGTACACAAAACCTTTACTAGATCACCCCATGGCTCTTGATACCAATTGTAGAATACAAGTATTATCTAATCTCACAATTAAAAAACTAGAAAGAGAAAGGAGGGATGCACACTTCTAAAGAGAGAAAAGAAAAGATATAATATTAGATTAGCAAAATGTAAATGTGAACTACAACCTCTCCAAAGGTGTGGAAAGGAAATGAGGGTATTATAACTACAATGGTCGGCTTATGGGGAGGCCTTGTGGGCTTTACATGGGCTTTGGCCCGTTTACCTTATTAAGGTTCCAAATATTACTATACAAGCTATCTAACGATATAATAAAAGTGATCGACACTTTTCGTGAACCTAACAACTACCAACACGAGCTCAACTCCTAGCTGGGGCTAAGACTATTGGCTCAATAGGAATATAGAATTCACAACTAGGTTCGATCAACACTAATGCTCACAATACACAATTATAAGCACACAACTGGTCCAAAGAAATATAGTGGTTAGCATAGCTTAACGTATTTGAAAAGAAGGCTTTTTAGTCTTCTATGATAGTCGAGTAGTCTTCTACAGGTTTATGGATAATAGGGGTTATGAAAACTGGTTTTATCTCCTATTTTTGACCAACAAATGGTGAACGACACGTATGCTCATACATTGTCTCCTATTGGATGTTCCTTTGTGCTAATTGTGTAAAGGTTGTATTGAGCATATAAGATCTTAATTGATGACTAGGGTGGGTAAATGATAGGTGTATTGTGTGTGTGTTTGAGAGCAGAATTTCTTAACTGGCCTTTTGATTAAAAATGAAATTGTTACTTCTAACCATGCATTAAAAATACAATTTACCCTTTGGGTAAACTATCTTTATTTAACTTTCTAATCTTAACATATTTCGTACCCGGCACTTTATCATAGTGCCTACAAGTAGATTATTTCTTTATTTCTAACATTCTCCCTCTAAATGATCTACTTGGGAATTATTCTTATTATGTTTTTGATGACGACTTCTTCCTTATGCTTTGAACATTTTATTCTGAAGTAGTCTGTCATTTTCTTTTTCTTTGAAGCTCGAAAACGCTGAGAAGAAGTCTTTATGAAGTTGAGGGCGACCTTGTAACAATATCTTCTCCGATATAATTTTTTCACTTATATAATAGGATAGATTTGCTTTATCCTGATAGGTATCATACTCCGCTCTGTACTTAAATCAGCTTCTCAAAAACTAACTTGATCTTCTTTTGAGTAACTTAAATCTTTAAAAAATCTTGTATGAAATTTTTATCTTCGAACTTGATCTTGAATGTAGATTTCAATCACATAATGTTGCTGACGAAAGATCTTGAAACACGATGATATTGATTGAGCATTTCTTGTAAAAGACTTAAACATTTAACTTTTCATCTATGAATCTTACATTACTCTTTAAGCTCCCCATCAATCACAATATCCTTCTCTTGAATATTGATGTAGTAAACTTTGATTGTCTGATGACCAATGGCTCTCGATATTCTTAAGAAGTATTCAATGTAAATGTCAGAACCGGCTATTCACGATACGACTCTTTAAAGTTAATGAAAACACTACAAAATCTTTTTCACAAAAACAATTGATTGATGTAACACATCAATCTTGAATATGATGTTACTTCTTAATTAAAAAACATTTACTTATAACGATTTCACTTTGATTCAATTCATTGCTGTATCTGATTTGTCCCATATATTATTGTTATATCTTCTTCCCTTTCAGATAACTTGACGTTGACCTTACATTTTCTCTCCCAAATATATAATATCACTTATCTCTCTTATATATAGGCCTATTACTAAGCATTTATATTTTCTCTCCTCATGTGATTTTGACCATCGTGAGATCATGAACATAATATGCTGCCAAATAAGCCTCGGGTGAAGAATATTGAAGAATATCCTTTGAAGTCCATGAAATTGAAATCAAAATCTTTTATTTTCTCAAACATTCTCCCTTTTATAAACAAACATACTCTCCCAAAAGAACCATAAGCTTCCTCAAACCAACAAACTTGATTGCTATCATTCCCGTGAAGGTTGAAAGAAACTTTTGTCATTATAAGGTTCGTTGAAGATGTCATGCTTATGAAAGGTAGAAATGTTGTTGTTATATATTATAGAAGATGAAATGAAAAATTATCAGAGTAAGAACCATCTTCCACATTAACCATGAAGTTCATACATCACAAGATCATGCTTTGAAAATTTTCAATGAAATATTTGAAAAATATGATCAAATCAATATCTCAACGATAAGGATGCGGAAATATGATCATAAAATCCAAATGAGCATTGATCTCGTGAACTTAGTGTTGTGTTACTCTGGGAAACACATAACCACTAGATCACATAGATTACTAGTTAGCACTTATTTGAATCATTAAGCAATCATTTTCAAATGAGTGACCTATGTTCAACATTGGCATGATGTTAGCACTAGTAGGATTTCCATTGGATCATTGTGAATACTATTTTATAGTATCACTCCAGAATGTTTCGGTAATGTCACATAGACATGCAATGTTACAAAAATATATATCATTGTACCTTTTGTATCATTGATGTTTAATACAAACGTATTTTGTGTCCTAAGGATATTTCATTGAATATTAATTTGGCTCTAGACTCTTGTGCACTTTTAGTAAGCAAGGACTGGAGCAGAATGTCCTTTATACAATACCAACATTCTCGGAATAAAAAGTCGATAGATTATGCGTTTAATCTCTGTGAAAATGAAACAAATACTTTTTGAGAAGTACTCGAGTGGCTAGGAGCGATTGTGCATTTGCATCACCGGGTCCATGATATCTACTTCAATACCAAAAATCAACGAATGAATTTCCTTATTGGAGATAAAAAATATTTTCTTTTAGAAGAATCCATTAAACTTGTTTTAATAAGTACAAAACAATATTTTGTATAGATTTTGGGTTAATCACAAAATGACAAAATTTTGTCCCAGATCCAACCACGGATCCACCAACACCAAGCACATGAGACGGGTCCAGGTGAGGAGGGATCTATGGGTCGTTCATCTTGTTCCCTGGGAGATTTGAATTTCATAAAGGTTGCCTATAAATACCAACCTCATTCCTTTTTTTTATACAACTCTTGACAAAATATTTTTCACATATATTTTATCTTTTATATACTCTTTGATCATTATACTTGTTACATAATCCATTACAATTGATCAACTCATTCACTCTTTAGTAAAGAGACAACTAAGAAGATGTCAGCTTCAGCTAATAGTATAGTTGTGTCATTTACGTTTGTGATAATTCATTTATCTTGTTATTATCTTCGTGTTGTGTGTTGTGTTTATATATGTGTATGATAGGTTAGTATTTAGGCCTCAAAATACATAGTGTGTTAGATTGGTTCTATCTCAAAGTAGAACTCGTGATAACGCCCAAATTATACATGTTTTCTATGGCGTTATTTATATATATTTGATCATTTCTCGTGAACTTTCGATACTTAATTAAGCTTAAATTGCTTATAGGTTTACTTGAAGACTCTAAAGACCCAAGCTCAAAAATCTATACACTATGGGAGGCAAATACAAGAAAAGAAAGATTTTAGCACAAAAGCTTAAGAAGTTCGCCGCACTTGTAACATTGTGCGTGCCGCCTTTCTCTGCTGTTCAAACACCGCCACAACGATTACAATATTGTGCGCCCGCACATTTTCTCAAAGATTGAAAGAATTAAAGTCCATTTTAACTGATATTCGCATTAAACTCCTCAAAAACCGCCGCCACTATATTTGTAAGGGCGCCACACCTCTAGTAAACCTATTAGAATGCTATCGCATTAACTCACCAAGTCCGCCGCACTTATTTGTAAGTGCGCCGCACTTTTCACCAAATTTTGCCTATAAATTGAGATGAAATTTCTCATTCCTATCATCCCTCTCACAAACATTTCCACTCATTTCTCCACATCATACTCCTCCCTTTTACCAAAACACAAGAAACACTTTTCCATTGAAGAGAAAACATCTATGATCAGGAACGGAAGAAAGTTTCTTACCTTGTTATTGAAATAATAGAAATTTATGTAATGATTACTTGGTTATGAACCCATTAGCCATTGGGAGGCTAAATTCACTCATGAACTACTGATGAAGTTTACGTTAATGAATAAGTGTTTATTTGGTATGATCTTAATCGCTTAATCCTAAGCTTATTTGCAACCCTGTTATATCCCATCTATCTATTTTTTTTATCAACTTAGGTTTATATAATCATTCGGTTATAGGTCGAAGCAAGACCCGTTATGATCTATGTGGTTTTGAAGATTAGTCCTATGGTTTTAACGTCTGTGTCAAGGAAAATCCAATTTTGTAATTGATAAACAAAATGTAAGCTTATTGATTGTTTGTAATTGGATTATTGAGTGACCATTTGGTTGGTGGTTAACTAAATATAAGTCTTAAAGGTTATACTAATTGTTTTGTGAAAACGTTTTCTGACGAGAAATCGTCTTTATAAATTAATACCCCATCTTCAAGGTCAAATCATTTCCAACATTTATAAATTATTTTTCAACTATCCGAGTAGTCATACTTTTTATCATTGGTAAATTAAAAATTATTTTCAAAATTGTTAAAGTCTATTTTCTTTCTGATTTTTGAACACTACTCTAATCCCTCGTAGTGGTCGACTGGTCTTACTAAGAAGATTATACTGCATGCGTGGGTTTTACTTTTACCGTGTGTTTTCATATGATTATCGGGTATTTTTCAGTTTTATAAATTTAAGCTTTTTGAAACACATCAAAGTTTTTGGCGCCAATGCCGGGGATTTCTTAGCTGTTTTGTGTCAAAATCTATGAAAAATCTCTTTAACACCCCTCTTTTTTAAAAATCGTCGTATAATTTTCTGGCAAACTGACCCAAATAATTTCTCTCTTGGATGCATACACGTGCTTCCAATTCTGAACTTGTTGAACCGTTACTTGAACCCGAACATACTCTGAATCGAAGACGTCATCGACGAAACAAAAGAGTTCGATTCAATCAAAGAAACAATCCACCTAATAACCCAAGAATTATCTATCCACCAATCCTCGATATCAACCACTTCCATCACTTTTTAGTTACTCTTGTAAATCTTTTTCCAATGGATGATGAACCCATGTGGGCTACTGACCATGTTGTCGCTCTGACACCTGGTTCCGCAATCACTATTCCTGAAACCGCAAATGAATTTGCTATCAAAGGTAACCACTTGACCCTTGTCAAAGGTAACCACTTGACCCTTGTCAAAGGAAACCAATTCGATGGTAGAACCAAAACCGATCCTCATAAACACATTCACGAATTCCTCAAAATCTCTGATATGTTTAAATACATAGATACTAAGAATGAAGCCGTCCGCCTAATGATGTTTCCCTTATCCCTTACTGGGGATGCAAAAACATGGTTGGATGAACTCAATGAAGGAACTATCAAAACATGGGATGAACTTCGAACCGTTTCATTTAGCCATTGTTCGCTTTCCCCCAGCTCTTTTCGACTGACTCCTCGAAGAAAAGAAATACGCGCTTTCTCTTAACACGGAAATCGGAATCTTAACCGAACGCTTGGCTTCATATGAAGGACATGCTCTGAAAACTGTCCATGGTCCCAATCTGTCCAAGGCAACATTATCATAAATCTACTATATGGTCTAAGCGGAAAATAACTTAAATGAATTTTTAATGCGAGTAGTTGGTGGTATTTTCCTCTATAAAAACTCCAAATCCAAGCTGATCAGCTTCCATATATAAAGTCTTACTCAAGCTCGATTGGGCTAAAAATCAGAAAGCCAAAACATCTCTCAAGAAAACTGTTGCTTTTGCCGGAGAAGTATGAATGTAGGAGTAATTCCAATACTGCCAAGATTATAGCCCGAATGGATGTCATGACCTGGCAAAATGGGAATATATGCTCAGTATAAAAAACTCCAAAACCACACTAAAATATAACAAACCAGGATGACGATGATTTTACTATTTCCAGAGGAAAGGAAGCCAAAATTCATGCAAACTTTTCGTTACAGATGTTTTACAATGGTATTACCGCGGAACCAAGACTCAAATCGCGATTAATTTGGCGTTCAATCGAACGAAGTAGTTATATCTGAAGACAAACTACCATATCCAGTACTGATGACAAACTTATGATCTTCAAAAACAATTCAATGATTTATTGATAAATTCAGCAAGTGGACCAACGCTTTCGTCTAAAGAAAACATTCATAGCATCTTAAGACCCAATCGAAAACGTAGCCAAAAATCATCAAAGAGTCATTACAGAACCTTGAACCAAGTGCGACAGCTTGCTGACAAAGCAATTGGTTAACCATCTGGATATCTTTCAAGTAACACTTAACCAAACCCAGAAGGACATTAATTCAACAGCTTACCAAACATCGCAATATCCTCGCAATGAGCATAGTTGAATGTCGTATTCACAAGAAGAAGTGCGTAAATCTTACCAAACCCACACAGTTAAATCAAAATGATCAACAAAACGATTTGGAAACTCTTATCAACTTCGATTAGCGATGATGAAGTGAAGAACTACACCAAAACAAAAAACACAAAAACCAAAAAACCAGTCAAGGAGGTAACTCTGTTTACCCAAACACGTACCAACCAAAAATCCGTATCTCAATGTTCTAAGGAAAAGAGAATATGGATGCCATACAGAAAATTTCTTGATATCGATCACGCCGTTCGGAAAATCAAACGTAACCTTTATCGTGTCTTGGTCGGAATGCCTAATTATGGAAAATTTCTCAAGGAACTAATAAGCAACAAACATAAAATCAAACAAATCTCTGCCACTTTCTTAAGCGATAAAAGTTCAGCAATGATCCAAAACAAAGTTCCACCTAAACTCGGAGACCCTTGGGAAGTGTTCTTTTTCCATGTAATTTCGAACAAAACCGTTTCCTGCAATGCATAGGACGCCTTGGTGATTGCATTATCCTTATAGCCATATTCGCTAATATGCCAAATTATCTCTTGAAATCTTAAAACCTACCAAAATGAGCTTAAGATTTGCCGCTGCAGGATCGTTCTAATACCATGTTGGAATAGCACGAAAATATGCTCTTTGAAGTTGGTAAATATTCACACCTTTTTCCCGACAATTTGTTATTCTCGAGATGGAAGAAGGATAGTATGTTCCCCTAATTCTGGGACGGACTTTCTTCACACTGTGTAGTAGTTATTGAGGTTTAAACAGAGGAACAACTCTATACCTTGGAGGTTGGAACTGAACGATAATTTTCAATATCGATTCTGGCAATGAAACCTCCTATTCAAACGGATGATACATGTTTTGTTATTGAGGTCATCGATGAAATCTTAGAAGAAATCTTTGTGCATTCGGTGATGAATTCAATTGCAATGACTGCGATGAATACTTTGGATCTGAATCCGACTTGGAGTGCACTTCCAAAAATCAGCATCTAATATATATATAAGATCAAAACATCTCTTGATGAACTCCTGGATATCTCAAACTAAAACCCCTTCTTGATAATCTAGATATGTATCTGGAAGAACCTTTGTTCCTCCTCTTTATCATTCATCTTAGCTATCCAAAGATAAGAAAAAAGCAACTAATATTTGTTCTTAAAAAATCACTAGCCAAGGCCGTTGCATGGAAAACGACAGATATTCCTGGTATTTGTCCCATCATTCTGCAAAACACAAAAATACAAACTTTTGGATGATCAGAAACATGTTGTCCAATAAACAGAGAAGGTAAATCCAAATATGCAAGTAGTTGTTAAAAGAAATTCATTGAAAACTCCTGGATTCGATATAATTTATCCAATGTTGATAGTCCTGGGTTAGCCCTATCCACTAAGTACCAAAGAAAGGTGGTATTACAGTTGTCACCAACGAAAATGATGAACTTGTCCCAACAAGAACCATCACAGGATGGCGAGTATGTATCGATTATCTTAAACTCAATGAACCAACCGCAAAAGATCACTTTCCTTACTTTTATTGATTAATGCTAGAAAGTCTCGCGGGGGAAATAAATAGTTTGTTTCTCAGATGGTTTTTCTGGGTTATTTTCAAATTCCTTTTCGATCTTAATTACTCAAGGAAAAAACAAATTCATTGTCTTTCGGAACATACGCTTATAGGCGAATGCCTTTTGGTCTATGTAATGCTCCTGCCACATTTCAAAGATGTATGTTGGCAATCTTTCACAAATATAATCGAAGAATCCTCAAAATATTCATGGGCGATTTCTCCGTCCTCAGAAATCTTTCGAAAACTATGCCTTTAATAATCTTCGATTAAAATGCTCCAGCGTTGCAAAGACTCTCATCTAGTCTAAACTGAGGGGGGAAAAAATGTCACTTCCTTGGTCAAAGAAGGGATTGTGCTCGGACAATGGTTCTAGGCCCCGGGACTTGAAGTTGACAAAGCAAAGATCGATGTAATCTTGAAACTTCCACCACCTACTAATATCAAAAGTATTAGAAGCTTTCTCGGACATGCTGGTTTTTTTACGACGATTCATTAAAGATTTCTCAAAAATTGATCGACCTCTAACTAAACTTCTTGAAAATGACACTCCATTTGAATTCGACGATGAATGTAGAAGAGCTTTTGAATAATTGAAAGAGAAACTCACATGTGCTCCTGTGATCGTAAGCCCAAACTAGAATCTTCCATAGAACTTATGGGTGATGCCAAGTAAATTCGCTATAGCAGCCGTTCGTAGGTCAAAAAGATGGTAAAAAACATTCAACCGATTACTTCGCAAGCAAAACCTTAACTCCGCTCAACAAAAATACATCGTAACCGAAAAAGAACTTATAGCTGTAGTTTTTGCATTTGACAAATTCAAATCCTATCTTATTCTCTCAAAAACTATTATTCACACTGATCATTCAGCTCTAAGGAACTTATTTAAAAAGCAAGATGCTAAACCACGCCTTATTCGATGGATTTTACTTTTGCAAGAATTTGACATAGAAATAAAAGATAGAAAAGGAACAAAAAATGTTACAGTCGATCACTTATCATGTGACAACCGTGGCTTGAGCAGGTTGGTCAAACCGTAGTGTTGACCTAAATATTTATTCTATATGTATGGGTTATGGGTTATGTGTTATATGTGTTTATATGTGTTTGTGTGGGATATATGAGATTGGATAATCAATCCATTAAGCGTGATCCTCTCAATGGGATTGGATTTTTGTTGGATTTTGTGGAGTTCATTTCGTTCACTTTTGGTGACAAGGTAATGATTTCGGTGATTGAAGCGGTTTCGCGTTAATTGTGTAAGTAATTATACGTATACGTATTTATGTGTTAGTAATATTAGGAAGAGATTAGGTTCTAGTAGTAAAGATATGAAAGAAATGAAATTTCTATTTTTGGAAAGTTAGGATTAATAAAAAAGAAAAGTTATTTATTTTTAAAAGTCTAGTAAATTGCGTTTACGCAAAAAGGTATGCGCAAATAAGCTAAGGTTTTTATAAAAATTTAAGGAAATACAAGTAATTATATAATTAATAAATAAAAGAAAAAAAATAAAATAAAAAAGAAAAGGCCATGTTCGGCCGGTTTTAAGAAAAAAAGGGGGAAAAGAGTTTTATTTGGAATCAAATTCTAATTAGGAATTATCTAGGACTTAATATGTGGCCTATAAATACAAAACAAATAACCCTAACTCTCCCCTATTATGGATCGGCCGAATTTTCCAAGGAGAAGAAAAAAAAAGTTAGGGTTTTCTTTTAAGGTATTTTCTAATCTTTGTTTAATTCTAGTTATTTAATTTTTAATTAATGTAATTTAAACTTGATGGATTAGGGTTTATAAATTAGGGCTTTGATTTTTCTGGAAGTTTATAATGTTATAATAATTGTTTGATCATTAGTTTAATTGGTTACGAGGTTTGATCATGCGTTAGGGTCTAGATCGCCCGAATTAGTTGTTTAATTCACTGCAGAATTTTAGGCAGTTTTGTAACGAGCATAACCCATTCATAAAAGATTAAATAAACAATTTACAGCATACTGGAGATAACCTCAGAGAGTCTACTTTCCAGAAAAGTTGGTTGGTATGTGCTTAATTACACATAACATTTTCCATTCTAAACGGACTTAAATGGCTAAAACGTACCAAAAATACATTGTATTTGTATGTTTTGCTTTTGTATTGTGCAAGATACGGATATTCAAGAAAAGGAACAAAAAGAAAGCCAAATCCAACAAAGCCAAGCACGGGAGGGAAAGGACCAAGTCAAGTCGAAGTCTTAAGTCATCCGCTTGAAGAAAATATAACTTGAGGGGCTAAAACTGCCAAGCCTCAAGTTGTATTACTAAAATAACAAGATGAGGGACCATAACGCATTTTAAGTCCGTTTTTGGTTATTTTAGCTCGTTTTTAAAGGTAAAAGGTATGTGTAATTAAGCACATACCAGTATACTCAAATAAGCTTAGGTTTTTATAAAAAATTAAGGTAATGCAAATAATTAAGTAATTAATAAATAAATAAAATAAAAAATAAAAAATATATATATATAAAGGGGAAATCGGCCAAAAAGAAAGGAAGGAAAAAAAAGGAAAACAAATCCTACTCTAATTAAAATTGGTAAAAGATATATATCCTAAACCTTTTTGTAAACCTTATAAATACCAAAAACCCTTCTCCCCCTTGTTTTTAATTGTCCCATCCGAATTTTATCAAAGGAGGAAGAAGAAAAAAATTATTTTTCAAGCTAGGTGATTTTGTGTTCAAGATTTGAAGATTTAAGATTTGTGATAGTTGTTTGTGAAGCTTATTGTTGGAATCTTTTGGAAAGCTAAGTAAAGGTGAGTTTCATAGCCCCTTTTTCTCATGTTATTTTGGGGTGAGAATGATGCTTGTCTTGTTGTCGTGTTAAAATGTTTTTAAGCTTGTTGTGGTTATGTGTATTGGATCGTGGGCACGTTCCGTCCTGTTGTGTTGCGATATGATATGTTTGGTATTGTGGATCCCAATATGCAAAACGAGGTGTGACGGTGGTAAGACTGCGTGAGCTAATATGAGGCCATATAGCGCACATATGTAGTTGATATGATTGTGGATCGTGGGCACGTTCCGTCCCGTTGTTGTTAATTGTTGTCATGAATTGTTTTGGTAATTGCAGCAGCTAATTGAAAGTTTATTTTGGATATTGTTGTATGTCGTAAACCTATGATTCTCGCTCAACTTTATGTTGACGTTTTAAGCATCATTTTCAGGTGAGCTTAATGGTGCTAAGATAGAGCGAAGTGGCTAGAAGAGACCGTAGGATGCTTGGAGTTTATTTATGCTTTCTGTTTGAATAAATGCGTTTGCATGAATTGTTTGGATTATGTTTTGCATGTCATTTATTGACGAGACCTCTTTCTCATTAATAAAGACACCGTTAGGTTTTGGGTATTGTTATGACACTTTGTGTCTTTGCTTTACTTTAGTTTTCATTTTAGTATTCTCTATATAGACACCATGTGTTGTGATGATATCCATTCTTGTTACGCCTCGCGTTTCCGCCTTGGCGGGGTGTGACACAATGAGTATTTTTGGAGTTAGATTTTGGATTAGTTTCAAGCCATTTCGGTTGATAAGTGGTTGTAGAAATGATAGATAAACGTATTTTGGGAGTTGGTTTAATTGGTGATGTAGTGAAAATAAAGGAACATACGAATTGACGTAATTAAAACAAGAAGAGATACCAACCTGATGTAGACTAATAACAAGATAACACAAATTGGATCTGTTGATTCACCCGAATACCAGAAACAATCTTCCAATTATCGTTGATTCAAAAGAATACTGATAATTAGGCAAACTCTAACAATCGTTGATTCAAACGAATACCAATTATTAAGAGAATCTTAGCAAAACCACCAAGAATTGATTAAAGCAAAGCTTTATTACCAATATCAAAATATTAAACCATATCATACACCAAATCCTTGCACCTCCTTTTATAGGAGAAGGAGTGCTTACATGTTTGCCTTCTAGGGCGATGTGGGATATAAGATAAATATAAACATAAACTACGAAACCACAAAAACTACGAAACCACAGACGAAACGACGAATATATAGTTGAAGGGCACAAAAATGCATCATCCTCCCCCACTTGAAAAAACTCGTCCTCGAGTTTGCCTCACTCGTCCCTTGTACTTGTAGCATCCAAATTGGTATCCCCTGCATTAAATTCTTTTTCTTTATAATGACTCGACCTCGAACCTTGATCGTCTTAAACCCCAACTTATCATCCATGGGTTTAGCTTTCAAATACCCTTCTTGATATTTTTTGCCAATCAAAATACTAACATCGAACAAATTACCTTTTTGCGACTAAATTAACTCATGAGGGTTTGAATCTATGGTTTTTGAAAAACAACACTTACAGTAGTTTGTATCATTGAAGAGCAAATATCATTATCCACAACTACAACGTCTTCCATGTTTTCTTCTTCCTCACCAAATCCTCCTTTCCCAAAAAATCCTTCTTCCTCCTCAATGACATCTTCAATATCGGTATCATAAACCGGCATCGATTCTTCTTCAAATTGATCATCATCAAATACTGGGGCTTCTTCATAATCGTCATCAAATACTGGGGCTCCTTCATAATCGTCACCGGCCACACCATAATCTCCTCATTCATTAGAAGATACACAATCACCCTCAAAGAACGGATATCCTGACTCTTCGTCTTCGCTTCTTCGACCGTTACGATCCTTACATCTTCTTAGATTCATCATATCATTCATTCGATTAGCAAATTGATCAACAAACTGATCTAATCGCTCCTTCATTCTTTCCATAATACGCTCATAGACATCACTAATATTCCTGGTTCTCCTTGGAGGCATCTTAATCAGGAACTTCAGCTCTAATACCAACTGATATAGTGAAAATAAAGGAACACACGAATTGACGTAATTAAAACGAGAAGATATACCAACCTGATGTAGACCAATAACAAGATAACACAAATTGGATCTGTTGATTCACCTGAATACCAGAAACAATCTTCCAACTATCGTCGATTCAAAAGAATACCGATAATTAGGCAAACTCCAACAATCGTTGATTCAAACGAATACTGATTATTAAGAGAATCTTAGCAAAATCGCCAAGAATTGATTAAAGCAAAGCTTTATTACCAATATCAAAATTTTAAACCATATCCTACACCAAATCCTTGCACCTCCTTTTATAGGAGAAGGAGTGCTTACATTTTTGCCTTCTAGGGCGATGTGGGATATAAGATAAATATAAACATAAACTACGAAACTACAAAAACTACGAAATCACGAAACACGACATATGGTGAAGGCATAATTGCATCATTCTCCCCGCATCAATTGGAGAAGTTAAGGTTTTGTGTTTTGGGTTGGTTCGAACCCACGGCTAGAAAATAAAGGGGCGAAGGAGACGATTTCGATTATTAATCTTGCTTATTATAGCTTTGTAAGTATTTTTAATACTTCTAATTATATTTGTTTTCATGATTTGATTTATTCTCGATAATTGCATGTGATGAAATCCGATTGAATCTTGTGTTAGACTAGATTAGAAATGGTATTGGATGATCAAAATAGGTTAGCTAGGTGCATTTTGAAGTTGTTATGAAGCGAAAATGAGGTTTTAATGGGTTTCAAAAAGTATAAGTTCGAGCAGAATATTTGGCGTGGAAAACAAGGTTCGAGATTTTGTAAAATCAGCTTTTGGTTTAGAAAATATGGTAGAGGGTATTTTCACGAGCGTTTCGGTAATTCGAACGCCCCGTAACTCCTCACAATGAAGAAGTTACGGCGAAAACAAGATTTGAAAACTTGAGAATTTTTCCAACAGCTATTATGGTTTACTAGTTGCTGTCAGAATTTTAAACGCCCGTTTTGAGCATTTTTGAGTCCGTTTCGGCCATCCGGCAAAACACGAAAGTTGCTCGGAATGACGTTTTACTTTGCCGCGATTATTGCTAGTTTTAAAATCGAGTAATAACGGGTCAAAACCCAAGGTAAAATCTGCATTTTTATTAAAAGTGTCATAGTTCCTGCAAAAACTTGCAGGGGCATTTTGGTTATTTTCTGTCGAGTTTTGGGTCTCGCTAAAACTAAAAAGTTATCCGGAATGTCATTTTGCATAAAATCTCTTTTAAGTCTGAGTCGTGAAAATGTGATATAACGGGTCGTTTTGAGCGGGTCAGATCTAGTAATATATATACATAAAGTCAAAGTCAAAGTTAAAATAGAGTTCAACGTTGACTTTTGAAAGTCAACGAGTTGATACAAGACTTGTAGGATGTTTATTAAAAATAATAAACACTAATAATATTACAAGTATAATATTTTGGGACTTAACAAATTGTTATAACGGGGACATTACTAAAAATAGTAACTTTTCAAAAATAGAAAGTTTTTCGATTAAGAGACGTATAATATAAATGAAAGAATGATCGTAACTCAATTATGTGGAGTTTAGGATCTAGGACGCGCAAGTGGATTTCTCATCACATGTATATGTATATCTATATAGTTTTAATAGTTGCGATATACGCACTATTCGATCGTACTTTATTGTATAGTAATCGAGCGACATAAATTATAGGTCGCGGTTGAGCTCGTTGTCGAGTAGTTCGTGATTGTTTCGGTTATTTGATCTTCGGCTTCGATCAAGGTGAGTTCATAGCCTCGCTTTTGAACTATTTTAAATGTTTTTAACCCGCGAGGGGGATACTTGCTGTTTTATGAAAATGAGAACGCAATATGTTTTGATACTTAATATGATTCCATTACTATTGAGTATATGCCTTTTACTGTGTGACCGTTAGTTGCCTAGTTGTAGGTAAACGCTAATGCATTAAATAGATCTATTGGGTTTGATAACCCTGTTCGGGGTTTGAATCCGTTGGTAAGCACCCTGTAACGGACATTTTGTGGTTAGTATTAGGGGAAGTGGCATACTTCCCGGACATTATTTTATCCTACGGGATGAATGTGTTAAGTTTCGGTACACGGGCTCATTTTGTTGGAAATCATTATGTAACTTGCCATATAAGCAATGTTATAGTATTTTGTTGAACCAAATATGCGTTCTAGTTATTATTTGTAAACTCTATGAATTCACTCAACGTTTTGTTGACGTTTTTAAGCATGTATCTCAGGTTAGGTTCTGTTGGTGGCTTGGATGGGACGGAACGCGGATATCAAGGACGGTGTCTCGGTAAAGTAGTGTCATGAATTAAAACAATGTTTTTAGAAACGAAGTCGTGTTGTGACTTTTAGAATTACATTTCTACGTTGGTATTGGGACCTATGTAACTCTGATTTCTCTTATAAATAAAATAAATTTTGTTTATAAACGTATCTTTAAACGTTTACTGGGACTCGTGTGATGAAGTAGCACCCTAAAATGTTGTATTCCGCCGCGTATCATAATTTGGGGGTGTTACACCTAACCATTTCGTTACTAATGTTATGATTACATTCTCCTGTGCAATGTTCAATTAATAGTTCCATTAGTGGTTCTAATATCGACAGACCTGAATTGGTAGTTAAGGTCTGTCCTATACTTACTCTGTGATCCCACATTCCTTTACGACCACACGAGCAGGACATCCAAGTTTGTTGTGGTTAAACCCTAACTATCCTTAAGACCAATCTATAATCTAAACTGATTATTAACCCCCTCTGAAAGAATTCCTCCATTTTTTAAGTATTTATTATGGCTTAGGTGGTAATTTGGTCAATTCCTACACTAGGGATAGGTGTCAAGCTACCCTAGTACCCCGCTAATCCCAGGTTCAACATGGTAAGTCTAATATCAGGATTAACAAGATCTACGCTGCCTTCTATACTACCAAAACTCAGGGATCAATGAAAGGCTATAAGGATATCTAACAAAACCATAATTGAACAGGTAACATTAATCATTACAATAGTAAATACATGGTTAGGCCAGCACTTAGAGTGCTTAGTCGCTCATGGTAACAGAAATGCAAGAATTAATGAACATAGACATGGATTGAATCATTATTGTTCTTACAGTGAATGTTATGAATGAATAAATACAAGAAATGTGTATAGTGACTTCTCCCTTGGACTTCTGATGAAATGCTTTAGACCTTGGGGGTTTTGTTCACCCCTTTAGAACTGTGTTATGAGTTGTGGAAGTGAGTGATGCTGAATGATCCGGATGAGGGCTCTATTTATATAAATCAAAACTGTTACGGCGTAACCCTTGTAAGACGTTACGCTGTAACCCTGCTACGTAAGATTCCAATCTTCTAGGCTAAAATGATGTTACGGCGTAACCTTGTCGCCTATGTTACGCCGTAACGCTGACTCGGATAAGTCATCCCTTGTAAACTTGAATGTTGCGCTGTAAAGTAAGAGATGCTTTACGCCGTAAAAGGTGTGATGACTCATTTCTTCATTAGTATATGTTACGGCGTAATCCCTCGGGGATGTTACGCTGTAAACTGCCTTGAACTCTTTACTTTAGTGCATTTCATGTCCAAATCCCTCGTCTTTTGCTAAATGCTCACTTGGTCCCTGAAAACTAAATATAAACAATTAAGTAACCTTTTCAGACATTTACACCATATTTATAAGCATTTTCATTGGGAATTTGATATCAAAATGTATTAACTATTTGATGTTATGAGTTGTATTTTTAAATACATGGATGGTTCCCACCGAACTCATATGTTATTCACAAGGGTTGCATATTGGACACCCCAACTTTTGTATATTTACTTTTGGATCCTTGTCATAAGTAAGATGTCGAAAATTGTTAAATAAGTCATCCTTAGACTTGAGATACAAAAAAGTTCTGCATGTGTGGATATCACTTTTTAATTATAAGTCAAACGCTATCCTGAATAAGGTAGTTATAAAGGCTATTCTTAGAAGTAATGTGAAGCAGAATCCACAACACTTGTAGTCAACAAAGACTTTGTTCCTCCACTTGATAAGTGCAGTATGATACCATAGGCCCTCTCTAAAATTAATCAGATAATTAAATAGCCGTACCCAAAGGGTAATTCAAGATTATTCTTAATTACATTTGGTATATCTTGATGATCTAGAAGAAGGTTCGCCAATATCCTTTCGTTGTTTCTTCTTGTTCTCCCCTTTACGATTATTAGGAGGATCCTGATCGTGACACCTTTTGTGAAAGGATGATTGTCCAGCTTGAGCATCGAGTGCATCTTGATCAAGAATGATGGATTCATAAAGGGTGTCATAAAGTTGTTGATGAGTTGTATTTAAAAACCCCCATATTTACACGCAGCGAAACCAACTATTTGGGTGTTAAATCATAGTACAACAACATAAGAATATAAAGAACAACTTAAAAAGAGACGTTTTAAAACAAATATTAACATTGTTCCATTCTTAGTGAAAATCAGAGTTTACTTGTCCACAAGATCGTCACCACCAAACATCACAACATAAGTTTTTAAAAACCATAACATAAAGTATATTTTAGAGAAGGACCAAAATCAAGATTTAATACACTTCACGATAAAATCCTTCGTCCACCACATAGGTTAACCTTGATTACCTGAGATAAAACATGCTTAAAATGTCAATAAAAGTTGAGTGAATTCATAGAGTTTATATGAAATAAAAGAGTGAACACAAGTATTTTTAATCATCAAAAACTTATGGATCAAACAAGTTTATAATCACTAATGCATAAGCTCATGACACTGAATCCTTAACCGTACATATCATGATGTAGTGATTGTGCAAAAAAATTTCCCCAATACAAGGTAGGTAATATTGCCATATACCTATAAGAAATTCACAATACAAAATATCCGCTTTAGGGTGCTCTCGCCATGGATCCATACCCCGGATAGGGCAGTCACGGCCCAATAGATCTATTTAATGTATTAGCGCTTACCCATCATAGGTAACTAACAGTTCATGATAATTGAGGTCTTTTAGCAATAGCTACTTATGCACTTAGTTCACAATCAGGTCTAGCATACCGAAAACTACTTGTGTTCAAGTTATAAAACAAGCATGTATTTCCCTCGCGGGGTTTATAAAACTATTAAAAGTTTAAAAGGCGAGGCTATAAACACATCGTAAGAGCAAATAGATCAAAAGTAAGACCAGTCTTCGAAAGAATGAGAAATACTTCTAAGTACCACCTAGAGACTTAGTATAATAAATAAATCAATACGTAAAAATAAATCACATAATCACGAGATATCGTTTAAAGTATGCATTGGCATTTGCATTATGGCTATCAAAGTGTTCTTTCCCCATAACTTTAAGTCAAACATGTAGATTATATACAATAAAACACCTTAAGTTTATCTTCTTAACTTACGTTTAACCAATGTGTATCTATATGTTTTAGATTTCAAGACAAGACGTAAATTTTAAATTTCTGGAATTGACTCGACTTAGCCGACCTCTATCTCCTAATCTATGATAGATAAAAATATATGGCTTTCTCCTACAGAAATCATTTTGAATCTAGTTTCTAAAAATTTAGCCATCATCTTCTAAAAAGTTTCTGAACCATGTGAAATGACTAGTTTACCCCTTGACACCCAAACCAAAATATTTCATGAATTTTAATCCATTATAGAAACGGCCATAAATCTCAATCTATGATAGAAATTAAAGTGAGGCCAAATGGAGGTGTTAGACCTATGTGTCTACTACAGGTATCATCTTTTTATTCCAACATTTTAGTGTAAAATCCTGGAGTTAAACTCATTTTCCAAACAATGGTCCAGACTTGACTAGTTTTTGTAAAACGGCCATAACTCACTCATCCGGAGGAGTTATGATTATATCCAATTAGCCACATTAACTTTAAACATGTATCTATCTACCCATTCAATTTTCCAGAAGGCCACAAGCCAAAAATATTTTGTTCCAATCCAATTTAGCTACTGATCTATAATAGCCCTAAATCCTATTTACCAACACACGCTCTCATTAGATTTAACCTCACCAAAAGTGCATGCAATGCCATACCATATTATCACACATCTTAATCACATCAATCTACATATTTTACAGTAGGTAATCAAATCAAAAGCAATTTGTTTACAAGAGCAAATGAAGAGAATAAAATGGAGGCTTACAAAAGTAAATAAAACTAGCGGTAATGAGCACCACTTAAACACCTTTCTTGATAAAGTTTCCAATGCAATAACCCACAAAATAAGCTCAACCCAAATCAAACTTTCAGCCCCATATCTTCATTTTACTCAAAACAATAACCTTTTAAACCCTTGATCAACTTTTGCAAGACTTTCAAGCAATCAACCAAAAAAACCAATTACCCTAACTCAATAATCACCAATTTATACATGTCATCATTTCCATGACATGCATGAACCTCTTCACAATAACCTAACAAATCAGCCCCTAAAGTTCAATAAAATATCGTTTCTTGACCTTTAAATGTAGCTCTTAATATAGGGAATAAGATTACACTAGAACCTTAAGAGTTTGCTTTAGAAAAATTTAGATGGAATTGGTGTTTTGGTGATTATTTTAGGACGACAAGAGTAGGATAAGTAAAGGAGGAGAAAGATTTTCTAGGTGCTAACTATGAGAAGTGGTTAAGTGTTGGTGGTTTTATACAAATGAGGCATGCAAATCATGCAATTTAGTGGAAGGGAGTAAGGAGAGGGTGCCACATGGAGAATCCATGTGGATCCCTTAATGTCATCCCACTAATGAGTTAGGGGGGTAGTTTAGTTAAAATTTTGTATAATTTTTAGGATAGGATAGGTAGTTTTGAGGCTAATGGGTACAAGCGATAAATATTCCAAGAGTTAAGGCGGAACCTTGAAGTGGAAACGAATAAGACAAAAATAGTTTTACATCATTTGGGATACTTTTATAAAAATTTAAATTACGTAGGGAACGAAACGAATATTAATTATTAACACGGCTCAAGTTTAGATTAAATCAAAGATTTACGAATCGGCTAAATAGTAAAAAGCTAAATTTTATTCAAAATCATCGATTAGGTTCATAAATCATCTCTTAGGTAGAAAATGTCAAAATCATTGATTAGGTTCATAAATAATCTCTGAGGTAGAAAATGTCAAAATCATCGATTAGGTTCATAAATCATCTCTGATGTAGACAATGTTAAAATCATACGTAAAAATAATTATAAAATATGGATTAAATATTGACCTTGAAAACATGAAATGTTACATTTATGAGTGTCATTTGACTTGTTCAAGTGAATTCGGTTCAACAGCTTTAACTTTAAGTCCATTTTTGAGAGATCATCAGTGGAGGTGGATGATTGAGTGAAGAGATTGATTTGGTTGGTTTTCATTACTTCGAGCACAGAGGTGTTAAGGCGGGGCTTAACATAATTTTCAATGGAATTTGGGATATGAGTAGGTAGAGGCTTTTTTATTTCTGTCAAAACTTTTGCGTGAACGCATTCTGTAACACCCCCATTTTTACAATATAGCAGCGGAAGCTAATCTGGGGTATTACTTCATAGTACAACAGTCACAATCATAGAAAATGACTCAAAAGAGACGTTTTTAAAAGATACGTTATCATTCATTAAAATCAGAGTTTTACAAAGGCAGGTCCCAAAATCTAGAAACATAAAATGTGAATGATAACAAGTTTTAGCCATCTTCAAGTCCATGCCACTCCATGCCATAAGTTGCTCAATTACCTGGGATAAACATGCATAAAAAGGGTCAACACAAAGGTTGAGTGAAATTCATAGGTTTGAAATGTAATAGTTGAATACAAGTCATAGTGTAATAATTGTACGAGCACAATTATTATAGAAAACAGTATTAATAGTGTTCATTAATGTATCTAAGCTCATGGCACACAAACTGACTGGTGTATATATATACCCAAATTGCTGTGATATATATACATAAACATAATGTCCCCGGTGTAGGTAATTGCCATATACCTATGAGATTCAAATATAGTGCGTTTGGTTACCTATCCGGCTAACACAAACGGGATTCGTCAATCCTGATAGATCTATCCACAATATTCGCGTTCACTCGTAAGTGATTAATGGACCATGATAATGAGGGTCTTTTGGGATAAAGTGACTTAGATCACAAGAAATAATATGATAGCATATATTTAGAAACACTTGTATTCATAGTTTATAGCATGTATCCCCCTCACGGGTTTATGAAAACATTCAAGAGATTTAATAGTGAGGCTATGAAATCACTAAGTCTTTGAAGAGTAATTACATTGTTATATGATAAACGAGTATGTAAAGGAGTTTGTAAACAAGCATGTATCCCCCTCGTGGGTTTCTAAAACATGTAAATAAGTAAAGGCAAGGTTATGAACTTCACCTGATAGGTAGTTGTAATAAATATTCTAAAATGAAAGCTGACGACTTTATCACAATCTTAACAGAGAAGGTTGATATAGTCAAAATGATAGTAAACAGCCACGTCATGTAACCTGAGTAAATATGTCAAGCCTTAGGAAGATTGTACTCTAGAACTTTAGTTCTAAGAGTTATGAGTTTGATTGGAGATTTTTGAATTGTTGTATCACCGTTCGGGCCATTATAATTCAGAGGTCATTTAGTAAACGTTTGAGGAGCTAGGGCACTTTAAATCGTAAACCCAACAACTCAGTCAGAACGTAATACCAAGATGAAACCCCTTAATATGAAGCTCCCTAGTATTGTGGTACGATATAGATTCGGGACAGGATTTTTAAAAGCACATTGATGATGAATTATATAATAGTTATAACATAATCGGTTTTAAGCATTTTGCTCAATAACTGGAAATGATAAGCACGTCAAGCGTTAATTAAAGTTATTTCTTATAAGGTTTTGAACACATTTCTATACTTTTTCAAAATGTTACATTTTAGACCCTTAAGAATGAAAAATGGCAAAATATACCCTTAGAGTTTTCACCTTTACAAGTTTGGTCCTTCTAGTTTAAAAGATGTACAAAGTAAGCCATGTACTTTGGAAAGTGACATAATAGACCCCTATAGTTATAACTTTAGAAATATGGCAAAAATAGTCCGTGTACTTATAAGTTTTCAAAAGTTACAGTATATACCCCTTGCATGAAAATGATTTACAAAACAAGTCCAAAATCTATAATAATGATATTTTTCAATATGAAAAGTAATTTACAGGTTATAGCTTATTAATATAAGCTAAAATATGAAGGTTTAACGTAACAAAAGTTCAAAATAACGATTTTCAAAACGGGTCAAATTAGGGTTTTAAAATGAAAACATGCGGGTTTTAAGTTCAAATTCTTTCAAGACTTAATAAAGTACTTATTATAATGTTAGATAAGCTTATTAGGATAGATTATAATGATAGTTTACAAGTTTAGCTTATAGATTAAGCAAAAACATGAAATTAGGGTTTCATGAGCTCGGTTTGGATCAAAAAGGTAAAACACATATGTTTTTGAGTTCAAAGCTTTTAACAATAGTTTAAGCATGATCATATGAACATTATAAGGGTATGAAAACAGAATGTGAGCTTATGGAACCTGGTTTTGAGCTTATAGCTTGGAAACGGGTCGAAATCGGGACTTTTAGCTTCGTACGCCTAGAATAACGACTCTGGGGCTTCTTTTCTTGGTTTCTTTGCTTCACTTCTGATCTTGAGACTTCTATTGATCTTCTAATTCTGCTATGGAAGTATTAGAACTCCATTTATGTGTAAGAGAGAAGTTGTGGGGGATGGTTTGGGTTTATGCGCACTTATTTTATAGACGAACAATTCCTTGGAGGCCAAGAGAGGGGATGTGGTGTCAATATTTCTATTCTAGTTGAGTTTTTGGAGTCAAATAGGGAATGAGTGGTAATCTATAGTGGTAGATAGGTTGACGTGGAAGGGTGTTTATGGTGGGATGTAGCCGCGACAGACTTAGGGACCAAGGGAGTGATGTGGTTGGATTTTCTAGCCAAGGAAATCATCAAGTAGCTTTGTAAGCGCTTAGAATAGATGTTATCATGGTCACCAAGGTGTTTATATTGAAGTGCAAGAGTAACTTTCAAATATGGGTCAATAATGTAAATAATAGGGTCGCGGGTTAGTTAGGGCTCGAATTGAGTTTTTAAGCTTGCATTTCATGTACTCTTGTGATATAATGATAGATATATGTTCACAAGACTTGTATTAAGGATTATTAACAAGAATTGATAGGTGGTTCGGGTTTAAAATGGGTGAAAATGAGTAAACGGGTCGAATGTCCAAATTAGGGCACGTATAGGGTTTTCTTGCTTGTTTTTCGAGTACATTGGATTAATAATGATAGGTTAAGGATTACAAGACTTATATTAAGGGTTTACAACAAGATTTGATTAGTGGTTTGTGTTTAAAATGGGTAAAAATGAGTAAACGGGTCATGGTTTGAAATTAGGGTTTTCTAGGTTTAATTCTTGTATATTGTTGTTGAAATGATGATGTAATGATGGAATGTGATTTATAATGTTGTAATTTATGTTATTACAACTTATTTGAGTAATGGTTGAGGTTAAAAATGGATAAGAACCAAGAAACGGGTCATGGTTTACTATTTAGCTCGGGTTAGGGTTTCTAGGTTTCATTTCATGAAATCTTATGAAATAAGATGGAATATGGATTGTAAATGAAGTATATGACTTGCTTGTAACTTGTACAAGATTCTTAGGAAAACGGAGGTAAAACGGCTATTTTGGATGTCATGCTCAATGACTTATACATTGTGCTTTTATTTTTTTAGGACCTTGTCCTTATTGTTGTGGGAGTTTATATTTTTCAAATGAGATGTATATTATTTTGTTACATATGCTTTAGGGGTAGCTTTGTGCTTTCACTTTTAGATAATAACTTTCATGAAATTAGGGTTATAAGGGATACGATAAACGGTTAAAGCCTGTCTTGAATAATGTTGCGAATGGTACATTATATGTGTAATGTCTTGTCAAAATGATATTAAAGCTATTGACATGACATGTATTATGATTGTTTTTCTTGACATATATGTAGATAGGATTGCCATAGGTTGCGTGAGCTCGTTTACTTTAAAAATGTAAACTATGATACGTAATGGAATGAAATGAAATGAAAATTTATTCCCGTAAAAAAGTAGTACTTAACATAGTAAGTAGATATTACATAGATGAAAATACTGGAAAATTACGGGTTGTTATAGTCCCCCAACCTTACAAAAATCTCGTCCCGAGATTTAGTTGAGTGATAGAGTGATATTTGGAAATTGAAGTCCTTAGTTTTTGCAGTCTCTCTTCAGATGACCTACTTCGTTGCAAGTCTGACATTTGACAGTGCAAACTCCTGTGTGATGCAGGGTGCATCTTGTACACAAAGGAAGGTTTCCATGGTATCTTTTGGCAGGATAAGTCCTAACAGTTTCTTGTCTTCTATTCTGCTGTTGGTGGTTGTTATGGTTATTTTGGTAGTTATTGTTGTTGCGATTGTTGGAGTGGTTATTGTTGTTGCGATTATTAGGGTAGTTGTTGAGATTATGATTATTGTTGAGATCACAATTATTGGAATAGTTGTTGTTGTTAGGATTATTGGGATAGTTGTTGTTGTCAGTGGTGTTCCTTCTATCATCAAACTTTTGTTTGTGATCAGTGGTTTCTTGCACAGAATCACGCTTTAGTATTTGGTCCATTAGTCTGTGAGCTATGTTGGTGGCTTCTTCCAGAGTCTGAGGCTTTGAAGCAGTAACGTTTCCTTTAATGCTTTGGGGCAGTCCCCCGATGAAAGCTTCCATGAGTTTCTCAGTGTTTGGCACCATGTTTGGACATAAGACTGCTAATTCTTGGAATCTTCTAACGTAAGTCTTGAGATCATTTTCTTTTACAGTTAGACCGTAAAATTCGTCTTCCGTTTTCTTGATTTTAGTTCGAGGGCAGTACTTATTGGTCAAGAGCCTTTTCAATTCAGTCCAGGCGATCCTATTGGCTTGTTCGATTCCGATAGGTTGGGCGTATGCATTCCACCAGGACAAGACATCATCGGTCAGGGTACCAGTAGCAAATGTCACTCTGTCTTCCTCGGCACACTTACTACGAGAAAATACCGATTCAGTACATTCAAACCAGCGGATAAGGCCAACAGCTCCTTTCGTACCATTGAAGTAGAAAGGTTGACAGTTTATGAATTCTTTGTAGTTTCCTCTTTTTGCTACAGGAGGTTCTCTTGGTCCAGTATTCCTATTGAGATTGTCGGCATTTGCCATGGCAGCAGCTTGTGCTTCCAGGGCTGTAGTAATACCATCAACAATTAGTTGCCTGATGGCATCCTGAGTCATGGCTGGTGTTGCAGATGTTGATGACCTTTTGGGAGGCATTCTATATACAAGACAACACAGAATGAGAATCCATAAAATGATATAGTTGTATCAAAGATTAAGGTATAAGAATAGAAAGACTTGTGATCATTCTTGGATATAACGGGAAATTTTAGAAATTAAGATGTTGAGAGATAGACACGGGAATAATGGAATGAGTGATTTAATAGGAAATTTAGTGTTTCTAGATACAAAGGTTTTGAGAAAATCGGATGGTAAGAGAATTATAGTAATCCGGATAGGGACATGAGTCATCGTACTACAGGATATAGAATAGATAATATACAATTGGTATTATGAAA
>BQNB010043396.1:0-45535 GCA_026074375.1 Tanacetum coccineum
AGTGAAACCCTAAAATCAAGCGAATCAACCAAAGGGGTTTGGTTTGGGTCATTTTAGGCTGACAACCCATTAATGGAGGCCCAACAGGCCCATCAGACCTTGAAGGGAGGGCCTATGACTTATAAATAAGCTCTACAAGCTTATTAGGGACTAAATATTAAAACTAATAAGAACTTTGACACAACCTAGAACCAAACTCGGACCCTTATCAGGCTTATTAGCCCACTACCGAGTCCAACGTAAGTGAATAAGCTCACAATAAGCTTGGGCAGCTTATTGGTGAACTTATGTAAGCTTAACGGGCTTAATGGACCTAAATAACACTAGTGGACCTTAATGGATCAAGCTCGACCCTTAAAACCTTATTCGAACTCTTAATGGGCCTGAAAGCCCAATAACAAGGGCTTATTTGCTTATGTAAGTAAGCCGAACCAAAAACAAACCTAATGATACTTATTAAGGCTATAAAATAAGTTAGACCACTTCATTTAAACCTTAATGGACTTTTAAAACCAATCGGGTTAGAGTTATTGGGTTAACAAGACCAATAAGCTAGAATAAGCTCCAATAAGCTCTCCTAAGCTTATTTTCAGCTTAACTGACTTAAATAATCTTAATGGAGGCTTTTGTACTTTTAAAATCTAAATTGGACCTTTAAATGGCTTATTAGACCTTAACGAGTCCATTAAGGCCTAATAAGCTTAATAAGCCAAAATAAGCTCATTCGAGCTTATTTATGGGCTGACAACAGCTTATATGACTTATTGGAACTTAATGAAACATAATGCCACTTGTTAGAACTTAATTGGGGTTAAAATGTGATTTTTACAAGATAAGGGACTAAAAGTGTCAATTTTCAAACTTGAGGGTTAAAACTGTCTAAATCTGTTTTGAAGAGTCTAGGGACTATTCTGGACATTCTGAAACTTAAAGGGGCTGTTTGGAAAATAAAGGGTCCTAAAGTGTAATTTTGTAAAGTTGGAGGACTAAAGTGTAACTATGAAAACTTAAGGTTTTAAAAGGTAAATATTAAATATTTCACAAACCTAGGGGCTGATATTATAATTATAGAAAACTTAAGGGCGTTTTATGATCGAAAGTGATTTTTATAAACACTTAACGAATCGGACAAGTATAATATATATCGGATATTATACGAGTTAAAACACGGATTAATAAATATGAATATTTATTAATAACATCTATACGTATATACTTGAACATGTAAATCGTATACTTTGTCAAAAGCCATTTCGTAAATACAAATACAAATCATATGCACCACCACACAAGTGATAACAGTATATATAAACTAATAAGATATTGTAGTTTATACAATAAGTCTTTAGCCTAAACTTGTAGACTAAGACTGGCCGTATTTACTTAGGTATTTGACGGTGTGATTCATACTTGGATATCTATTATCATTTTCAGAGGACTATTTACTAAGGTGAGTTCATAGCCCCATGTTTTACAATTATTTAAATGATTTACATCCTTGGGGTGAGAACATGCTTTGTTTTACAAATTGGACGCAAGTGTACATTTTATACTATGATTACGTGTTTGCCTAAGTAGCGATAACCCACTGAGCCCATTATCATGAACTGTCAATTACTGGATTGTGAGCGCGAATGTTATAAATAGATCTATTTGGGATTGACAATCCCCGTTCGGGTGATTAGCTATCACCGGGAACGAACGTATACCATGTCAGATTTGGGAGGTTACGGGTTAGAACATCATTCACGGGCAATTGTTGGCTATTTATTTACATTCTTACATGTTGAACTTCAGTAATCATACACTTGGAAATCTTGCGGTCCTACAATTGATTTACATAAACCTATGAATTCACCAACTTTATGTTGACGTTTTAAGCATGTTTTTCAGGTCAATAAGGCACGAGGTGCGATGATACATTGGAAGTCAATAATTGAAGAGTCAACATTTAAGATTTGGGGTCTTATTACATTTTGGGGACAATTGTTATAAACCGAAATCTTTATTTATATTGTTGAACAATTTGAAGCCAGGAGCTTATGTAACAAACAAGTATTTTGTTAATCCAATGTATCTTTTTCGAACGACACGTTTAGTAGTCGTTCTCAGATCTTGTGTTATTGATCCATAAAGTAACGCCATCGGATATTCAACATTCCGCTGCATACTCAGATTTGAGAGTGTTACAAGGAGTATGCTCAAGAAGTGCTCGGATTCTTGGATAGTTCTACGAGTGGCAATCCCACACCGTCTTTAGATCCTATCCTTTCTACTTCTTCCCCCTCTCTCACTCCTTTTGAGGAAGGGGACTTCATTTTGGAAGAAATCAAAGCTTGTCTTACTAATGATTCAATTCCATCGGGAATTGATGATGACGACTTTGATCCAGAGGGAGACCTTCTTCTACTCAAGAAGTTATTAAACGATGATCCATCATCTCATCTCCCTCTGAAACAACTTCATGTTGAGGAACTTAAAATCGTAAAATCTTCTATTGATGATCCTCCGAAGCTTGAGCTCACGGATCTACCTTCTCATCTTGAGTATGCATTTTTGGAGGGTACCGATAAACTACCCGTCATAATTGCTAAAAAATTAAAAGAAGATGAGAAGGTCCGACTTCTAAAGGTTTTAAAGTCACACAAGCGTGCCATCGCTTGGAAAATCTCCGATATAAAGGGTATTGACCCTCAATTTTGTACTCACAAAATATTAATGGAGGATGACTCTAAACCAGCAATTCAACATCAAAGACGGGTGAACCTAAAAATTCATGAGGTTATCAAAAAGGAAGTTATCAAATTCCTTTATGCCGAATTAATTTATCCTATCTTTAATAGCCCGTGGATTAGCCCCGTTCAATGTGTGCCAAAGAAGGGCGGTATAACTGTAATTGAAACTGATGATAATGAGTTGATACCTACTCAATTAGTTACGGGATGGCATGTATGCATTGACTACCGAAAGTTAAATGATGCCACTCGTAAAGATCATTTCCCGTTACCGTTTATGGACCAAATGCTTGAGAGACTCGCGGGAAACGAATACTATTGTTTTCTAGATGGTTTCTCGGGATACTTTCAAATTCCTATTGACCCGCAAGACCAAGAGAAGACCACCTTCACTTGCCCTTATGGGACGTTTGCCTACCGACGCATGCCTTTCGGCTTATGTAATGCTCCGGGCACGTTCCAAAGGTGCATGATGCCCATTTTCCACGACATGATCGAGGAAACAATAGAGGTCTTCATGGACGATTTCTCGGTCTTCGAGGATTCTTTCTCCTCATGCCTCTCCCATTTAGAAAAAAATGCTCAAACGGTGCGAAGACACTAATTTAGTTCTAAATTGGGAGAAATGCCATTTTATGGTAAAAGAAGGAATTGTTCTAGGACATGAGATTTCAAAGTTCGGGATTGAGGTCGACAAAGCTAAGGTTGATGTTATAGCTAAACTCCCTCATCCGACTTCCGTTAAAGGCATCCGAAGTTTTTTTAGGTCACGTCAGGTTCTATTGTTAATTTATTCAAGATTTTTCTAAAATCGCCCGGCCGATGACCCATGTTCTTGAAAAAGATACCCCTTTCATCTTCTCGAAAGAATGTATTGAATCGTTTAATATACTTAAGAAGAAGTTAACCGAAGCTTCGATTTTAGTTGCCCCCGATTGGGACCTACCATTCGAAATTATATGTAATGCTAGTGATTACGCGGTAGGTGCAGTCTTGGGGCAACGTAAGACCAAACATTTTCAGCCTATACACTGTGCAAGTAAGACCATGGCGGATGCTCAAGCACATTACACCACTACGGAAAAAGAGTTATTAGCCGTGGTGTATGCTTTCGAGAAATTTCGGCCTTATTTAGTCTTGTTGAAGACCATAGTGTATACGGACCAGTCGGCTCTTAAATATCTTCTTGCCAAGCAAGATGCTAAGCCGAGATTGCTCTGGTGGATTCTCCTACTCTAAGAATTTGATGTCATTATTCGTGATAAAAAAGGAGCGGAGAATCTCGCGGCCGAACACTTATCAAGACTTGAAAATCCCCACCAAGATGTTCTCGAGAACAAGGAAATTACCAAAACATTTCCTCTCGAGACACTTGGTATGGTTACCTTTTGTGGTGATGATAGCACCCCATGGTTTGCCGATTTTGCAAATTACCATGCGGGGAATTTTGTGATTAAAGGGATGTCGTCCCAACAAAAGAAAAAATTATTCAAAGACGTGAAGCATTATTTTTGGGACGACCCTTACTTGTTTAGAATTTGTGCGGATCAAATAATTAGGCAATGTGTTTCTGGCCAAGAAGCCGTTGATATCCTCACGGCTTGCTATAATGGACCCACCGGGGGACATCATGGTGCAAACTACACCGCTAAAAAAGTCTTTGATTCTGGATTTTATTGGCCTACTATTTACCGAGATGCTCATGACTTGGTCACATGGTGTGACGCTTGTCAACGTTAAGGCACAATCTCGCAACGTGATGTAATGCCTCAAAATGCAATTCAAGTATGCGAGATCTTTGACGTGTGGGGCATCGATTTCATGGGACCGTTCCCGTCTTCACGAGGGAACAAGTATATACTCGTGGCCGTCGATTATTTGTCAAAATGGGTTGAAGTGAAAGCGCTCCACACCAATGACGCCCAAGTTATTTGCAAAATTTTAAAATCTCTCTTCGCCCGATTTGGGACCCCTCATGCTATCATTAGTGATCGCGGTACCTATTTTTGCAATGACGAGTTTGCAAAGGTCATGCTTAAATAGGGAGTTACTCATCGTCTCTCCATCGCGTATCACCCACAAACAAGTAGGCAAGTTGAGGTTTCAAATCGTGGTTTGAAACGCATTCTGGAAAGGACCGTAGGCGAACACCGTGCTTCGTGGTCCGATAAGTTGGATGACGCCTTGTGGGACTTCCGTATCGCATTCAAGACATGTACTCCTTATAAGTTAGTGTACAGAAAGGCTTGTCATCTACCTATCGAGCTTGAACACAAGGCCTATTGGGCCTTGAAACATTGCAATTTTGATCTTAAGACTGCGGGTGATCACCGGAAAGTTCAATTGAATGAATTAAATGAACTTCGTGATCAAGCTTATGAGAACTCTTTAATCTAGAAAGAGAAAACAAAGAAGATTCATGACTCCAAGATTAAAAACCGCGTTTTCAACGTTGGTGATTGGTATGTGCTTAATTACACATACCTTTTACCTTTAAAAACGAGCTAAAATAACCAAAAACGGACTTAAAATGGTGGTGATGGTGAAGATGGTGGATCTGGTGGTGTGATGATGAGGATGGTGGTGGTGGCGTAAAGATGGTGATAGTGGTAACGTGGTGAGGGTGGCTGAGCCGCGGTGGTGTGGCAGCTGTGGTGGATACGTGTAGATGGGGAGGTCATGGTGGTGACGAGGTGGATATGGTGTTGGTGGTGGCGTCGGTTGGAGGTGATGGTGGCGGGGTGATGTAGTGATGGCAGTGGTGATGTGGTGACGATGGTGTTGATTTTGTTATCCCCCCCCCCCCCCCCCCCCCCCCCCCCCCCCCCCCCCCCCAATTTTTAAATTTTCTTTTTATATTGTGATGTTGTTGGTGTGTGGCGTGTGGGTGATGATGTTGGTGGTGATTTGGACACGGCGGCTGGTGGCCGAAAAATCTCGCCGGAAGTTGGGGAGCGCGGTGGGGACGGGTGGGGGGACGGGGCGGGCGGGGGCAGTGGAAAAGTTAGAGAGGGAGGAGATGGATTGTGTGTATGACTAGTTATAAAGTGAGTGAAACCCTAATAGGGTTTGGTATTTATACATTTGAAAGTTTGAAAAACAAAGTAGGAAGTTTATAATAGTCTAGGGGGTTTAAGGTAAATATTACTACAGGGACCAAAAGTGTAATTTTTGTAAAGTATTGGTTCGGGACTCGTTTAGGCTAGTTAATGGGCGATTCAAAATACGAGAGTTGCGCCATTGTTTTCCAAATAGTTTTTCCTACGAAATGAGTATTTACACGACTTTTATTTCAAAATTGTTTTATAACATTTATTTAAAATGTTTATTATTTATTTGTGTATTACTGATAAACTTTGTCCGTAAAGTGAAGTTTAACTTGAATATTTGCGTTTTTAACAAACGTTTCTAAATAATGAATGATAATAATTTATTAAATATTTTTATTTAATAAAAAGTGATAATTAAATCTAATTTAATTATTTCGTATCGGTACGCGTTGTTTTCGTTTTCAAAATTTTGCGAGGGTATTTTAGTCATTTTCTGCTTGTTTTCGGGTCTCGGGCAAAACTAAAAAGTGTTGGATGTCGTTTTACAATAACTTGCTTTTTTTTTTTCTTCTTTCTAGAGTCCGAGGTGTGAAAGTGATTGAGCTAGTCGTTTTGGATATAGTCATACTTAGGATATTAAATATTTCTTTCGTTTTCATAGTCAAATAAATTAAAAATAAATTTGCACATGTGAGTTTATGTAATAAAAAAACATATTTATTATTTAATATGTCAAAAAATTACGTTAACGCGGTAATCGTTTTTAAGTGACAATAAAAGATCAAAAGCCAAAAAGTCAAGTCGGACCCGAAAAGTCAAAGGGTAAAATAGTCATTTACAATTATGAAAACTGCCAGTTGTTACAATGGAGGTCTTCATGGACGATTTCTAGGTCTTCGGGGATTCTTTCTCCTCATGCCTCTCCCATTTAGACAAAATGTTCAAACGGTGCGAAGACACTAATTGTCTAAATTTGGGAGAAATGTCATTTTTATGGTAAAAGAAGGATTGTTCTTAGGGAACATAAGTTTCAAAGTCACTTGGATTAAGGTCGGACAAAGCTAAGGTTAATGTTATAGCTAAACTCCCTCATCCGACTTCCGTTAAAGGCATCCGAAGTGTTTTAGGTCACGCCGGGTTCTATCGTCGATTTATTCAAGATTTTTCTAAAATCGCCTGGCCGATGACCCATCTTCTTGAAAAAGATACCTCTTTCATCTTCTCAAAAGAATGTATTGAATCGTTTAATACACTTAAGAAGAAGTTAACCGAAGCTCCGATTTTAGTTGCCCTCGATTAGGACCTACCATTCGAAATTATGTGTGATGCTAGTGATTACGCGGTAGTTACAGTCTTGGGGCAACGTAAGACCAAACATTTTTAGCCTATACACCATGCTAGTAAGACCATGACGGATGCTCAAGCACATTACACTACGACGAAGAAAGAATTATTAGCCGTGGTGTATGCTTTCGAGAAATTCCGGCCTTATTTAGTCTTGTCAAACACTATAGTGTATACGGACCACTCGGCTCTCAAAATATATCTTGCAAGCAAGTTTGCTAGCCGAGTTTGACTCCGGTGATTTCTCCTACTTCAAGAATTTGATGTCATTATTCGTGATAAAATAGGAGCGGAGAATCTCGCGGCCGACCACTTATCAAGACTTGAAAATCCCCACCACGATGTTCTCGAGAACAAGGAAATTACAAACATTTCCTCTTGAGACACTTGGTATGGTTATCTTTCGTGGTGATGATAGTACCCCATGGTTTGCCAATTTTGCAAATTACCATGCGGGGAATTTTGTGATCTAAAAGGGATGTCGTCCCAACAATAGAACAAGTTTTTCAAGGATGTTAAGCACTACTTTTGGGACGACTCCCCTATTGTTCAAGATTGTGCGGATCAAGTGATCCGGCGGTGTGGTTTACGGGCCAAAAAGTTGTTGATATCCTCACAGTTTGCCATAATGGGCCCACCGGGGACATTATGGTGCCAACTACACCGCCAAGAAAGTTTTTGACTCAGGATTCTTTTGGCTTACCATTTACCGAGATGCCCATGACTTGGTCACACGACGCTTGTCAACGTCAAGGCAAAATCTCGCAACATGATGAAATGCCTCAAAATGCAATTCAAGTGTGCGAGATCTTTGACGTGTGGGGCATCGACTTCATTGGCCCGTTCCCGTATTCACGAGGGAACAAGTATATACTCCTAGTTGTCGATTACTTGTCGAAATGGGTTGAAGCGAAAGCGCTCCCCACCAATGACGCCCGAGTTGTTTGTAAATTTTTAAAATCTCTCTTCGCCCGATTTGGAACTCTTCGTGCTATCATTAGTGATCACTGGTAACCCATCTTTTGACAATTATGACCAATTTGCAATGGTCATGCTTAAATAAGGAGTTATCAACTCTCTCCACTGGTATACCACAACAGTGGCAAGTTGAGGTTTCCAATCGTGGTTTGAAAAGTATCTTGGAAAGGACCGTAGGTGAAAACCGTGCTTCATGGTCCGATAAGTTAGATGACGCCTTGTGGGCCTTCCGTACCGCTTTCAAAACACCCATCGGGTGCACTCCTTATAAGCTAGTGTACGGAAAGGCTTGTCATCTTCCTATCGAACTCGAGCATAAGGCCTATTGGGCCTTAAAGCATTGCAATTATGACCTTGTGACCGCGGGTGATCACCGGAAAGTTCAAATGAATGAATTAAATGAACTCCGGGATCAAGCCTACGAGAACTCTTTAATCAAAGAGAAAACGAAGAAGATTCATGACTCCAAGATTAAGAACCGCGTTTTCAACGTTGGTGATCGAGTTCTTCTCTTCAATTCTCGATTAAAGATCTTCTCGGGCAAGCTCAAAACCCGTTGGACCGGACCGTTCACCGTTGCTCAAGTTTTCCCTTATGGTACCGTCGAGTTATCTCAAACCGACGGGCCAAACTTCAAGGTGAACGGTCATAGACTCAAACACTATTTTTGCGAGGGGACAATTACCACCCATGGTTGTCACGGCAATCTCCCAAACCTTACCCATGGGACACTAAAGTAGGGAGAGTTCATCGAGTCAGGCTCAAGACTCGGTTAATAAAAATAAGCGCTTCGTGGGTGGCAACCCATGCTTATCGTTATCGTTTTATTAATGAATAAGTGTGTTGTGAGGAGGCTCACCTCTACCTTTCTCGTGTTTTGTGGTTTTTGTTGTATGTCCATGATTGCCTTAGATTTTGAAGCCTCTCGTGCTCGTGGTTTTGTCCTTCGTTCACTCGAGCTTCACATCATCAGCTTCATTTTGGAATCCAATATCCTAAATCTTATCAACTAACGTTTATCTTTAAGCATACTTAATAAACGGCTTTAGATTTACGTAGAGACCTTTCTTAAAACATTAAGGACAATGTTCAATTCTAGTATGGGGGGATCTATCGATTTGATTGTGCCTGCAGTCGTTGTTTTCACGTAATCCCGTTTTTACCACCTAAATACCAAAAAATTTCAAAAATAAAATAAGTGTTTTGTCACAATGGTTGACTTTCCTGCTGGGTAGAATAAGAATAAATTTTGACTCGATCGAGCGTGTTGAGCTCTTAGCTTTGTCCCTTAACCTTTAATAACTTGACTAAGCATTCGCGGATCTTTTTATTAAAGATTTTAAATTAGGAAAGAACGAAAAATGATAGAGTTAATTATGAGTTAGATGCCAAGCAAGGATTAGTTGGAAATCTTAAGAGCTCATAAGTGTAATTTGTGGCTTTTTGTCCCATAAGCTTCTAACCGAACTAATAATACGTGCTCTTTTCGAAAATTAAACTTAAATCAACGATTTTTGAAGTATAGTCGATAACAATAATTTATTTAGTCTTAGTTCAAATTTATACTTAAATTTTCTAAAAAGAAATTTTCTCTATATCGTGGTAATATAAAGTGTAAAAAAATGATGAAAAATGAGGTAATAATAATAATAATAATAATTGTGGGCTAATAAAAGTTTATTGCATCTTGCCGGCTCACAACCGATGTTGCAGTCTTCTAAATAAGGCACATAGTAATTATCCGAGACTGATAAAAGTTTGCTGCATCTTGCCGGCTCACAACCGATGTTGCAGCCTTCAAAAAGGTCAAGGATTTCCTTCGTTTAAAGGATGTATGATTATGATAAGTGTAATATATGTGATCTAATAAATATAGGGAAAATCTCTTTTTCTTAAATTTAAATATGCTTTTGAACTAAGACTATTTTATTTTAACTTTTGATTTTTCTAAATGAATTGTTTATTTAACGGGAAGCTTAAGAGTATTTGAAACCGAAGGTCCGTGAGTTCCGATACTATTCTCTGTGGGGTGTCAAAAGCTTCGTCACCTAAGCCGGTCTCGTCTGGGATGTGCCGAGAAGAAAGTCGCTACATGGAATGATCTCGCCTTCAAAATCATAATTCTTGGGTGGAACGTGTAGCATAGAAATATTGCAATATTCTTAAAGAGGTTGATCCATGGTTGAAATTCGAAATAAGCACATTCACCTTAGATATAATAATTGTTGGGAGCGAAAAGTTTCACAAGTTACAAGTATGAGTAGTGTCGGCATCTTAACTTATATTTAACGGTGATTTTGTTTTTTTAGCTTGGTTTGGGACAAGTGAAAAATCGGGAACGACGAATTTATCCTTTTTGGGCATTTTAGGATTGAAGTGCTTCTTGTTCTATGACCCTAAAAGTTATGAAATAAGGAAAGTCCAAACATTCTAGTTAGAAAAGAAAAAGGATAAAAAAAATATGTGTAGTAGTTAGTGTAGATTTATAAAAATGGTCAAAACGGGGCTTTTCAAAGCTAATGATTCTTTATTTCCCCTTGATGAACACTTAGCTACTTTTTGAGGTAATTAGTCGAGAGGGATTGAAATTCTTAGTTTTCTAAAGTGTTTACTTATAGCATTGCGTGATGACACGACAATAGTTTAGTATGGGGGATTTTAGTATGTGCTTAATTACACATACCTTTGACCTATAAAAACGAGCCTAAATGACCAAAAACGGACATAAAATGCCAAATATATGTGTGTTTTGTGATTTATGATGTGCAGGTAACGGATATTCACTAAAGGACAAAAACGAAGCCAAAACCGAGCACGGGAATGGAAAGAGCGCGAAATAACCGAAGCCGAGGACATAAGCATCTTATTGGACCAACCCGTACCCAAGTTTATGGGCCGAGTCAGCCCATTAAGCTTATTTATGAAATTAAAAGCCCATGATATAAGCCTAAATCCATTTAGTTAAAAACCGGCCCAAACCAAGCCCAACAAAGCCCAAAACCATAACCATGTTAGCCCATTACCCTTTAAACACCTTTGCATCGTTAGTCCTTAAGGACTAACACTGCTAGTCCTTAGGATTTACAACAATAGCCCCTACAATCCTTACACCCTAACACCTTTAGTCCCTTTTCCCTAACACTCGTGACAAATTAAACGAACAGTACCCTAAAACCATTTCCCGCCAAACCTTCCCACACTATTCATTGTCCCTGTCACCCCTGCACCCCAAAACAAACCCATCACTTTCCTACTTCAACCCCACTTCACAAACCAACAAAGTCACGATGGCAATCCTCTATTATCTCATTCGTTGATAAACAAGGATAAAGAATCAAGGGTTGTGATTCAAGAACTTGGAGGACAAGAAAATTAAAGGGCTATGATGAAGCTTTTGAAGCCTCTCTCACACAAGAAACACACTTCAAAGGACCAAGACTTCTAAAACGGCTATAAAGAGCGTGTGTTTTCACACAGAGAAGAGTAGTCTTATCTAGTCTTAAGTAATTTTAGAGTAGCATTTTTATTGTATTTTCAGCTTAATTTAGTCTTTAATTAGCTAATTGTAACTTGTCTTTAAGTATTGTTAAAGTTTTAAGGTTTAATGAAATTTCAAGTGTTTATGCTAAAATCTGTTTTCTTTATGTTAATGCATTATAAGCTTTGAAAATGTTCTAATAAGCTCTTGTTTAAGCTCTTATTTAATCTGTCTTCATAAAGCAATAAAAACTGTTAAGTAATTAAGAAAATTTCACAAAAATTCACCCCTCAAATACCTCAGCTTATTTTGGAAGAAAAGCCAAACCTAGAAGGGCTTTTAAGACCATACTAGCTTGTTTTTAAACAAGCCAAAAACTTGTTTTTAAACAAGCTAGAGCTTGTTGATAAGCTCTAAAAGCCATTTAAGCCATTGTTTAAGCAAAGGGCCTTGTAAGTTTTCATTTTTCTATTTTTAGCTTATTAACTGTTAGCTTATTCTACTGCTTATTTTATTTCTTATTACTGCTTATTTTTTGCTTATTAATGATGTATATTGCTATTTCATGCTTGCTTAATGTTTAAATCTTATTTGTTCAACTTTTTCATTAAAACTGTCTTTTATAGCTTTAAAACTGCTTAATCTAGTTTGCTTATTTTAGGTGCTTATTTTTGTGCTCTAATTGCTTTATTGTGCTTATTTAACCTTAGACTTAATCTGTTTTTAGTTTTTATAAGTTTTCTAAGTCTGATTTAGTGTAAAAATAAGTTTTACAAATTTAAAGAGGTGTTTGGAACAATCAGTACTAACTTGAGTTAGTACTGTTTGATTACTTTTGGCTTTTAAGCCAATTTTGTTTAGCTTAAACTAAGTCTTAATAACAGCTTTCAAAAGATTTTAAGGATTAAATCTCTTTTTCAAAGGTTTTTAGAAGGCATGCTCTGAATATAAGCTTATTGGTCTTCTATATCAGCTTATATGCTTGGATTTGCTTAAGTTACTTTTTAGTGCCTTTGAATGCTGTGTGTTGATGTTAAAATGCAGTAGAATAAAGTTGGTTAAGTGTGCATTTATCTTGGAAATTTAAGTGTCAATCTGTCAAAGTGTGAATTTCAGTTTTAAAAAGCCTAAAGTCACTTTTTAATCTTAGATTTAGATAAGTAAAAGTTTGTTTTAGGATTTGAATTTGATAGCACAAGCTCATTGTAGTATAAGCTCAATCTGTTTGAGCTTATTTTGGGGTTTAGATCTTATTTTCTTAGCTTAATTTAGGACTGCATTTGGCCATTTAAAACCTTGAAAAAACAAAAAATATGTCTTTAGTGTAAACTGCCTCTTTCATTTAGTCTTTTTCTAGCTTATTCTTTAATCTTAATTGCTTAATTCTTGCTTTTATGTGCTTATTAGTGTCCAATATTCATATGTTTTTTATGTCTTAGCTTTTTCCAATTGCTTATTAGTTCTTAATCTAGCTTAAAGTTTGTGAAAACCCCTTTTAGCCTGTTTTTTTGTCAAACTGTCTTAGAGGTTTTTAGGGCTTTTTATCTTAATTTGTTGGCTTAATTTTAATCTTTTATGCTTATTAGGGTTAGGTAGTAATCTATTTTCAGCTTATTTGCTTTTTAGTTGCTTATTAAGTCTAAAAAAAGGGTCAAACAGTTTTGCTTAATAATTCATAGTTAAATTTAGCCATTCTGTCATTTTTTTCAATCTGCTTAATTTAGCTTAATTGTGTTTCAAAATGCTCAGTTTTTACTGATTATAGTAGTAGCTTAATCTGTTGTTAGGTTTTAAGAATTAGCTTATTGATTTACTAGCTTTAAAATTAGCTTAAAAAGTGCTCCTTAGGCTGTTTTTGGTTTTTAGTTAAGTAGCTTATTCAGCTCTCAGCTTATTGTAGTGCTTAAATTGTGTTTAGATTTGCTTATTAAGTTTGGATTAAAGTGCTTGTAGCTTAGTTGGCCTCAGTTTGAGCTTGTTTCAGCTTATAAGTGAATTTAGTTAAGTTAAAAGCTTAATTGCCTTTTAAGTCAAAGCTGTCACTTTCATAAGCTTATTTCTAGCTTATTTTCAAGTTTTATAAAAAGTTCATTTTTTAAAGTTTTCCATTTTTGTTTATTTTATAACTTTTTATAAAGAAAACCAAAAAAAATGTTTTATAAAAAAGAGAGGTCACAGGGGTCGAACCTGTGACCTCCCCTTCATAACACCAACACCTTAACACCACCACACACTGCCAACTCGCCATTGGGTCTTTTTCGTTAAGACTCCCTCTCATTTTTCTTTTATACCCTTTTTAGCTATTAAGCCTTTCAGCCTTATTTTGCTTATTAACAGCTTATTCCAATAAGCCGTGTGAACCATTTTATTTTTCCTAGGCTTAGAATTGTTCAAAGCATTTTCATGAATTTTTCAGATTTTTCCTAATTAGTTTAGTACTTTTAATTAATTTTTTTAGATTAAATCAATTTTTAATTCATAATAAATTAAATAAAAGTCAGAAAAATATAATTCTTTTTTGTAAAATTATTTTTAATCATTTAGGGCTTTTAAAAATTAAATTTGCATTTGTAGAGTTAAAATTATAGAATTTAGGTTTTTAAAGCTCGGGTTTTGATTCCCGTTATCGTTTTCGTGTTTTAACCTTAATTGTTTTCGTTTTTGGCTTGCCTTTATTTGTTTTTGCATGTTATTAGTAGAAATATAATCCCAAATCAAAATCATTGATTATTCAATCACTCGATCACGAACTTAACCTCGATTTTCAATTCACGCCTCGTCGGGATACGACTCGGGAAGGTTTTGGATTTTACTTTGGATAAAAGTAATCTTTTGAAACCCTCTTGGATTTCTTCTCACTATACTTTAATTGATATTATCCTTATATATTTATATTATATATATATACTAAGGGGGCAAATCACTCGTAGAATTAGGTAGCTTTTGACTTGACCGAGTTTTAAACTCTAGCTTTCCCCTTAGCTTTCGAGACTTAGTGTTTGCTTAACTTTAAAATTTTGCAAAGAAACAAAAAATGATAGAGTTGAATATAAGTTAGATGCTAAGCGTGGAGTAGTTGGATCTCTTTAGAGCTCATAGAGGTTAATTGTGGCTTTTTGCTCCCACCAGCTTAATAAACGTTATAATTATTAAATAAATAAAGTTACTTTGGTTTTTGCGATTCTTAGTTTAAATCCCTTCGTAGAGATTACATCTGGTGAAAGTAAGGTACACATCGAGGTTTTGTCAGTGTTGTGGGGAAATAGACTCCTGGACCATGGTCGGCTCGCATACCGATGTGGCAGTTGTTAAAAGACCATAGGACTTGAAATTTGGCTAAAATAATAATAATGTGATAAACCAAAGCCGAAATAAGACCGCTGTTTCCTGTCGGTTCGCTCCCGATGTTGCAGCCGTTTAAAGGGTGAAAGCAAATGTGACTTCTGTAGATAATTTTGTTCGTGATCCTAATCCGATCTCTTATGATGAAACCCCCGACTCATCTCAACAACCACCACACAATTGTTCCAAGTGTGGAGGTCCGTTTGGTGGTCTATATTGTCGACAATGTACTTGTGAGCGGTGTAGAAGAAATTATACAGATGAAGTTTGTGCTTTATGCTGTTATGAAGTTGAAAAATCATTCGTTAATGATTCAAATCCAAATTCTTTCATTGATTCTCCAAATATTTTCAACCCACTTCCACAACTCCAGACATATTCTTGTGAGTTTTGTGGAAACAATGCTCATTATAGTTACGATTGCCCACCTCAAGTTTCGTTTATCTATAATCCGGAACCGTGTTACAATCAAGACTTTGATAATGATTTCCCACAAAGTTTTCAAAGTTACCCACAACAATATCTTTATTGTGAAAACTGCGGGGGTCTCTGAGACTTTCAGTGTCAAACCGTTGAAACAAAATTTTCTATGATATACCTTAATCTTTGCAATATTCTAATTCTTCCGGTTTTGACCAATTATCAACCCCCGCAGTTATACCGTCATTTCATCTCCTCCTCAAGAAACGTTGTGCAAGCCAGAGAAAAACCTAATTGAAATCATACAAAAACCTTTTTAAGAAGTTTTAATCGTATTCTTTTAGAAACGCCAAAGGTTTTATTGCTAGCTTGGGAGAATTTTTTTTGAAATTAAGCATGCTTTTAAAGAAAAGCAACATCAACCAGAGGATATACAAGAATTGCTTCGTAAACTTCTTAAAGATGTGCAAATTATAAGTGAGGAGCTGGCAGATTATATTAATACTCCGAACTAGAATTGTCCTGCCTTCTACGACAATGATGATGAAGATGATGACGAGGAGTATACTATTGCAATCACACCCGTCTTACCGACTGTGGAACCCGATAACTCTCTAAGTATGGGGGACGAGCATCTTAGTACTATTCCTGAAAAGAAAGAGTCTAGTGTTGAGGACCTTGTCCCGATCCCAAGTGAGTCCGAGGGTATTTCCAACAGTATGTGTGATGTGCATTTTTGTGAAAATTCTCACCCTCTTGACACTTTAAAAGATCATTCTGAGATTTTCTTCAATCCCAACGATGATTATGCTTCGAGTGATGACGATCCTCTTTACAGTGAGGACATCGATTATGTCGATGCATCACCTCCCTATTCTGAGCTCGTCAGCTTAGAGGAGGTGAAGGATTTTGACACAGAAGATGGAGAGATTGATACTGATATTCTTCTAACAATCAAGGATGATATTTGTTGGAAACACAAAAAGTGTCGGTCACTTCTAAGTTGTAACAGTCTTAGCTCGTAGTTTATGTAATGATTAGATTAGTAATCTAGTCCGGCCCAAGACCCATGGGAAGCCCATCATAACCCATGGGCCAACCTATAGGACCTATATAAGCCCCTCTCCTAGCCTTGGAGAGGGTTGGTTGTTGGTTGTTCCATTTTACCAAATTTCATTTTATACAATTCATCCATTTTCCATCCAATCTCTCTCTAACATCACAACCCACATCTCACTATTGTTCTTGGTTTGATCATAAGATTACTAGAATTCTTCAATTGGTATCAAGAGCCATGGAGTGGTGTGTTTAGTTTTTGTGTTTGATTTGTGTTCAAAACCTTTACAAAGAGCAAATTAGTGATTCAAATTTTTTGGCTTAAAAAACCTTAAAGTCTTCATTTTTATTGTTCCTATAGGGTTAGTAACACTAGTTGTACAAGAATTTTTGCTAAAAACCATTAAAAATCGTGCCTTTTTGAGTTTTGAAAATTTGAGTTTCGTAGCTGTTGGAACCGAACGAGGAGAACCGAACTAGCATATTCTAGTTTGAACCGAACGAGCATTACTCAAGTTGGAACCGAACGAGTTCTTTCCTAGTGACAACCGAACGAGTTCTTTCCTAGTGACAACCGAACGAGTTCTTTCCTAGTGACAACCGAACGAGTTCTTTCCTAGTGACAACCGAACGAGTTCTTTCCTAGTGACAACCGAACGAGTTCTTTCCTAGTGACAACGAGTAGGATTATTTTAACGAGACCGAGAACGAGTAGGAAATTTACCGATACGAGTAGGACACAACGAACGAGTAGGATCGAAACAAGTCGGATCCGAACGAGTAGTCACTGTAGAGTTGGACGAACTAGCTCATTTTCTGTCAATCCGAACTGTGGAATCCAAATTTAATTTATACTTACAAACTCATTTTCTAAATTATACGGTCTTAGTTTCTTTGACTTGTAAATTCCGTGAAACAACCCACTTGTTTTCCCGGTTTTGTCTAAGAATTGTTTAAAATACGTGTAGTTTACATTTCAAGCTCAACAATCAACAAAACCAAACACAATTTCTTTCTACCACCATTCGATCAATTTGTAATCTTTTTTGTTACCACAATGCGCATCTTGCGGAATTAAGTCGACTTTCTTCTCTGGAAGGTGACAACAAACCACCGATGCTTGAAAAACACTTGTATGATTCATGGAAAAGGAGAATGTAACTGTTATATGTGAATAGACCACATGGAAAGATTTGATTCTTGTTCTGTTGAAAAAGGACCACTTGATTTGGCTTCAATCACGGAGATGGAGAACAAGGTTAAGGGAATATGTTGAACTAACTGCCAGCTGAAGCCATTCAAGCAGATTGTGAAATTCAAAGCAATAAACATCATTCTCCAAGGCCTACCTACTGAAAATCTATGCTTTATTTGGTGAGTCAACAATCGTGTGGGAAAAGATCTTTGGCTAGAAGATTAAACTGCTTATGCAAGGAACGTCCTTATCAAAACAAGAACGTGAGTTGCAAGCTGTATGATGAATACGCTAAGTTCACTTACAAGAAGGAGAACTAGCTACATGAGTACACTTGAGGTTCACTCTGTTTCTCAATATATGAACACTACAAGATGCATTGGAGCAAGTTTCTAGTTAACACAAGTTCTTAAACATCTTCTGATGAATGGAGCAATTTGTTACTGTATGTTAAATTGGTCACAAGTCTTGCACACTTACTATGTGATCAGCTTCATGCTTTCCTGCAAAACATGAAAGACATGCAAATGAGATCTGTTCGTTTGTTGCATGCACGCAACCGATCCTATTGCTTTAGTTGCATCTCTCCTATTTACGCAGCAGCTTATCAATCTCATTAACACACTCAACTACTATGGTCTATTGCCTCAACTGCATGTTTCACCTTTCAGTCTTCACAGTTTGTTACACCTTATCAAACTCAACAATTCACAACCAATCAATCAACACCTCTTTCAATTACTTATCCATCAAATGAGTACCAATCCACCGGTCACCACAACGTTTATTCTCCATAACCATCAATCCCACAATTGGAATATGCTCCCACAGCCTATCAACAGCAACAATAGGATTTTCCCAACCAGACTCCAGTCTAGTTGTTCCAGTGTTCCAGAAATGCGATGATCCAATTGATGCAATTAATCACATGATGTCATTCTTAACTGCTGTTGTCACATCCCGGTATCCTACTACCAACAATCAGCTAAGGACTTCGTCAAACCCTCGTCAACAAGACTACATCTATGATGGAAAAGTAACGATGCACCTGTTCAGGGGAATGTACACAAACTACTTCAATGCTTGCTGGAACAACAAGAAAAAATACACACCTGCCGTGCAAAGTATGGTAGCAACTCACGGGGAAACTAACGGACTGGTTAATTGTTACTATTGCAAAGGGGAGGGTCATATTGCCAAGCAGTGTACTAAGCCCAAGAGGAAAAGGGATGAAACATGGTTCAACGATAAAGTGTTGCTGGTTCAAGCTCAAGCAAGTGGTAAGCATTATCAGAGAGATATAGCATTTTTGGCAGATCTGGACTTCCTGACATTAACCCTTCTCAGACAGTCATCACCCACAATGCGCTTTTAAGCCCGATGTTCTGGATGCCTAGATCTTGATTGTGATGAAATCACTCAGCCAAGATTGCTCTTATGGCAAAAATTGTCCAGGAATGGCTCAGATGCACTCACTGAGGTACTCAATCCAGATAATCTGACTTATGATTTATTTAATCAAAGTGAGCAGATAATGATGATTTCTGAACAGTCTAATGATGTGAGTCAGTCAGAAACTAAAATAACTAGTGATAGCAATATCATTCCTTATTCTCTCAGTACATTGTGTGAAAGCAAACAGAAACTGTCAGAATTCTAACTCTTCATGACAACAAGATGTTCATGATATATCTATGTTTGAACAATTAAAATACCCAAGTGACGCACTGTGCAAACAATGTTAATTTGGATATAAAAGTGACAATCAAAGCTACTTGACTACCGAGCTTAACAGATATAAATGAAGAGGTTAAAGATTTGAAAGAAATGCAAAAATGTTGGAAAACAGTTTTTAGGGGACAAATGGAGTATAGTTATGCCGAGATTGTTTACGTCCTTAAGCAAACAAAAAAAATCTTTTGAAAAGTGCAAGAAAAAGATTCTTTAATGAAAACAGTTTATGATCTCAAAAATGATTTAAAAATGGAAGAAAACAGAAATGTTGATAGAGAAATTGCTTTAGAAAAGAAAATTAAGCAACTTGATAACATCATTTTCAAAAGAGGTCAATCTGCGCAAACTGTTCTTATGCTTACTAAATCATAATCTGTTTTATGATCATTCCACGTAACAAGCTATCGGTTTTGAAAAACCTTTCTATCTGAAGAAAGCTAAGGAGTCAAGCATACTGTTATGTACGGGAAATACATTCTTAAATGGATAATATGTGATTCCACGATTCTGATGAAACATTAATGCTTTGTGTAAGAGGTCGTTCAAAAATGCTCTTTTGAAAGAACCAAGATCTATTGTATGCTAGCTCCGGAATCGGCTAAAGCACTAGTCCTATCAAGTTCTTGTAAAGCACATGGGATAAGAAATTTTCTCGGATCTTCGAGCTTCTCGAGAACTTTGTTCATGATAACGGTCGTAATGGCGATCTCCTCGAGTTTCTCTTTGTTCCTTAGCAACGAGCTTAACCATTTGTTGAACTTAGGCATTTCGATGAGAGCATCTTTTAATCCAATCTCTAAACGGAGTTGTTTGAACATCTTTAAGAACTGGCTATGTTGAGCACTGGGTTTATCGTTCTCTCTCACTTTCATCCTCTCGGGGTATGGAAGTTTAGATTGATATGACGTTGGTTCTAGAGAATTAAGATCTTGAGTTTCAACATTAACGGTTTTCTTTGCTTTTAGTTTTGGAATTTCCATGAAAATGAAATCTTCTTCCTCCGGAGGTGGGACATGTGTGGTATTCTCCAAATTTGGATTTTGCACTTTTTTTGTTGACGTCTCCGGGTTTTGTTCGGGTTCTTTTTGAGGATTTGAAATAACGGGAGTAGGAACAAGAGGATTTGAAGGTCCTTCCAAAGTTTTACCGCTCCTTGTGGTGATAGCATTAATTTGCTAACGAGTGTTAGTCACGGGTTGACTTGGAAGAGTACCCGAATTTGAAGTATGGAAGTGGTGCTGTTGTTGTGATAAATTTGCATAAAACCTAGCATCAAGTTTTGAAAATCATCTTGTTTCTTTTGAGAATCGTTATAACTTCTTTGAAAATCGTTTTGGTTTCTTTGAAAATTATCCAACTTCATTTGCAAATTATTCATGTTCGCATCATTAGCCTTAGCATAACTTTCAAAATCCGTTTCAGAAACACCTTGAATTTGTGAAAAGAGAGGTAAAGCTTGATTAACCAAAGGTTGATTTGTTGGTGGTTGGTATGGTGGGGCTTGATAAATGGCTCCTTGATTGTTTTGACGGTTTGGTGAATTTCCCCACGGTTTTTTCGATCAAATTGAAATTGTTTCCTATATCGGCTGGGTTCACCTTGGTTGCTTTGAACCTTGGTTATTGAAACCCGGTGGTCTCATTTGGTTTGCCAAATTAGGAGGAAATTCTTTGAACAAAAGTGCCAACGGCGCAGTTTGTTGAATTGATGAATGTATCATGAAAAATGGTAAAATCGTTCCTATTACGGACATATTGAGTCTGAAATTATGGTTTAACCACATGTGAACACAAACTTCTCGACTGCTTTTGATGGTAGCAGGAGCTAGCATTCTTTTCACTAATCGCTTTCTTAAACGGATCATTCCACATATTCATTTGTCATCACTAAGCGGCCATTTGTTGAATCTCGAAATAATTATTAGAAGACACAGAAGAAGTAGAAGAAGTAGCATTCGTATTTGCTCTTGACATCATTTGAGACGGACTTCTTGATAACGCACTGTTGATTACTTTCCGATATGGCTAAACCTTCTCGAGGCATCTTATCTAGAAAATTGCCACCCGCGGCGGAATCTAAGGCATCTTGATCATTGGTATTCAAGGAATTGTAAAACGTATCAAGTTGATGTAATTCCGAGAAACCATGATGAAGACATTGACGAAGAAGTCCTTTAAACGTCCCATGCGACGTTGAAGTTTTGAGTTGGTTTTTAGGTAAAAAAGTAGTGATATACATTCCTAAGGTTAAGCTGTTTTTTGAAGTGGGAGAATAGATTTAGTGAACTTTAAAACAAGTCCATCCCCATTTGAGAATTGATCTAGGAGGTACCCTTATCTGAGACAATATCGGGCTTCACCGTCTAAGAGAAAGGAAAAAGCAAAAGTACTTAATCGACGTGGTTCGGAACTTCGTGAGATGTCTAACGTTGAAAGTGACTTTGCTTGAAAAATCGAAGGTGATTATGTGGGTCTTGTCTACCCCGAGAACTTATACTTTGCACAAGATTAATTCAAAGGTTGTTTAAGCTCAAAATTGATTGCATTATCGGTGGAACAACAATTGCATCTTCATATCCTCGATGGTAGCTTTAAGCAATTTGAGCCATGGTACGAATGTCGGGCAAATGGAAACCTCGGGACTTCCTCAACACTAATAACCGTTGTTAAATGATGCGTATTGTCGACGACTTCGATTACGAGCTTGAGATCCGAGTGCACATGCACTAAAATAAAGAAATTAAAAAGCAAACAAAATATACACTAATATTTTTAGGTATTTTTTTTTTTGTTGGTTTTTTTGAATATTATATTTTTTTTAATTCTTAATTAATTTTTAACGGTTTCCACGGAAGAGACTAAACCAATTAATCACTACTTCACGTAGCTCTCAAAAAAAAAACTTCAAGGTTAGGCCGTATTTCCTAGAGAACAAATGACAAGTTTTAAATCTTGGTTCGATTTGGGAACATATTCCAATTCACCGGAAATTGAAAGTCGATAACACCTCGAATGAGAGTATTATCACATGTTGGTGTTCTTTTACCAACTTTGTTAATTTTATTTCTTTTTTAAAAGGACAATTTTTTATATTTTTGATTTTTTTATATATTTTTTTTATATGATAGCTACACTAAAAAGTAAAAGAAAATATTTTTTTTTACTTTTTTATATTTTTTACTTTTTGTGATTTTATTGACATTTATAAACAAAATGACAACTGTGAGACGAAGTATCTTCAAACCAAATCAACAAACAAAAAACAAAGGAATCTTAACACAAGTCCCCGGCAGCGGCGCCAAAAACTGATTGTGTGTTTTATATACTTGTAAAATATAATATAAAATATAATATAACCTTAAGAGCAATTAAAAAAATTACCAAGTAACCCTTGAGTAAATTCGCACTCTCAAAAAAAAATATATATATAAAAATATATATATATATATATATATATATATATATATATATATATATATATAATATAATATATAATACGTATATTAAACCGGGTAAGAATGATCACCGGGGTCGTTTCCCCAATGACTAGTGCAATTGAAACCTTGTTTAAGTTTGAATTATGATTTGAATAAAAACAAAGATATTTTGAGGATCTATAACTACCAAATAAAAGCTACAAAAAAATGAACAATTAAACACTTAAAAAGGTAAACGGGAAACAAATAAAATGCGACAAATTAACAAGTAAATCAAAATTAAGTCCTAAAAATGCAAACTAAATTCCTAGACCTAAATTAAGATAAAAGAAATTTTTAAGAAAAAGAAAGATATTTTTTTTTTGAATTTTTTTTATTAATTAAAAACTATTAAAAATCTAATTAAATCCTAAAAAAATAAAATAAAAATTAGAAAATAATTGAAATTATATTTTTCCTAGATAAAACAAAGAAAAAGAAAATTTTAAAAAAAGGAATCACTATTTTTCACTTTTTAGATTTTAAGATATGAATTTTCTAAAATTTAAACTAACTAAAAGCTTAAAAATTATAAAACTATTAAAAAAATATAAACCTAAAAAATTTTATAAAAATTTTAATATAGAAAAAAGAAAAAGATTAGACAATTATAATAAAATAAAAAAGCCCTAATTTTTACTTTTTAATTAAAGTTTAATTAAACTAATTAAAAACCTAAACCTAATTTATTATTTAAAATTAAAAACTAACTAAAAACTTAACTAAGGACTAACTATGCAAATCCTAAAAGGTCTAACAGTGCAAACAAACAAACTAATGAAGGACTAACTGAGCAAACAACTAAATTCAAAAGTTTCAAATCCAACCCCTGAGGACTAACCCGTTTACAAGCTAGGTCCAATTAAGCCCAAAATAAGTTGAGTTTTAAAAAAAAGCTTATTATTAAAAACTTATAAAAGCAAAGTTGATGATTAAGCTGGGGAGAAAAACTTTAATAAAAGGAACTTGAGCTGAAAACCACAAATAAGCTCAAAAAGAGCTTATCAATAAGCTGCTATCAGTAAGTAGGGCTTATCCTTTAGTTTTTCTTATAAGCTTGTAAAAAGCTCAAATTAAGCTCAAATTGAAAACTACAAATTGACCTAGACTCCTTGAGAAGTGCTTAATCCAGAATTTAAAAAGCACTTAGCTAAAAACTACTTAATGCTACAACTGAAAAGGAAAGAAAACTAGCAAACTAGGAAAATTAACTTAAAAAGCTCAAAAATTAAGGAAGCATAAAAGCTAATTAAACCTTGGCAAGACTTAACTCTAAAGAACTGCTAATCACTTATATTCTACTAAGTTAATCATAAAAACAAGCCTCTTAACAGGAAAATCAAGATTTTAAAAACTAAATTCTAACTGCTACTGTTTTTGGTCTTTTGGCTTTTTATGAAACTTTTAAGCTAAAATGTACTAAGGTAAATAAGCTAGAAATTGAAAGAAAAGTCCTAATCTGAATTAAGTTATATCTACTTTATACCCTACTTGGCTATAAGCTCCTAAATCCTACAATCCCTTGCCTAATTTTGAGGCTTAAAATCAGCAGTGGTAACCTGAGTTTCCACTACTGATATAAATTGCAATTACAAAAACCAAATGCATGCAATAATAATGCAGTCAAATCCACTTGATACACTCAATGAGTGTTAGTAAACATAATGCCCACATCACCAACTAGGCCTAGATCCCTAAATCCAAATTTGTAAATAAAAGTCCTAGAACTTTCCCCTGGTTTGAATCAAGCATAATAAGCCACAATTTCATTTTAACTTCAAACTAAATACTCAAACCTTTTTGAAACTTGTTTTCTTGTATAAACTCAGCTGTCTAAAGTGCAAATTCAAACTGATCTTGACTTTTAGTGGTCAAATAGTCTAAAACCAAACACTCCTTTACCTATTGACAGAAATTGATGAAGTAATTAAAATGAAAAGTTAACTAATAAGCCCTAATTACCAGATGATAAACTACTTAAAATAAGCTTAATGAACATTAATCAACCACTGAATAAGCAAAATTCTAGGATCTACACTAATCATTATTATTTTTGGAATTTTTTAGATTTAATGACAGAATTGAAATTATCCTATCTCCTATAAATATTAAGCTATAAACAGAAGTAAATCTATATCTATTAAGCACTAGAATATAAAAATAAGCAACAAGTAGCATTAAATAAGCATATTACAGTTTATACTATTATCAAATTTAAGCATTGAAAATTAAATACAAGAGAAAATTTAAAGGAAACTTACTTGACCTCTAGCCAAACAAGAGGAATAAACACAATTAAGCTGCTACAAGCTCTCCTAGCTTAAAAATAAGCTAGGAGTAAAGTCCTTCTTGGTCTTCCATTGCAACCAACTTCCTTAAGTTTTTCCACTCATATACAAAGGTAAGGTATATATTTTAAAGCTAATTTTAGAAGTTTTTTTATAAGATTAAGTCCAATTGAGCTCTATTATGAGCTTAGAGACTCATGAGAGCTATAAGAGCTTATGAGCTAGTAGCTTGTGATTTGAAAAAGAATATGAAAGCTTATGAGATTAGATAAAACTAAATTTTATTAACTGAAAATCGATTACATTACTTTAAAAAGGAAATTACAATAGCTGAAATTGAAATTACATGAAGTGAAAACATGAAAATTAAGCTAAAATTTTAGAAGCTACTCTAAAAGCTACTCCCTAACTAACTAATATTGTGTGTGTATTTAAACGTAATTATATAGGCAGCCAAAGAAGTCTAGTCTCTTCACTCTTGATGCACAAAGGCAGCTCCTCTGAATCTTTACCATTCATTTTCTTCAATCATTGGATCATAAGTTTGAGCCATTGGATCAAATGCACACTCACACGGATTGCCAAGCTGTCATTCTTTGATGTGATAGCTTGTGCTAGTTGTGTGAGAGCATTTAATGTAAAAATTGAGCTTCACTTGTGCTTTCCCCCTTTGTACCACAGATCCTGCATTAGCCAAGTGAGCCAATAAGAGCTTTGATAAGACTAGTTTTGACCTTGCATTGTATAAAGAAGCTCCGTGAAAAAGATGATAATCTAGCTTCGAAATTTGTTGAAATCTTTAGGGAATTACATTTCGAGCTCAGTTTCGCGGATGCTCTTCTACATATGCCGAAATTTGCTTCAATGTTTAAAAGTCTCCTTAATAACAAAGAAAAATTGTTTGACTTAGCTAAAACACCGGTGAATGAGAATTGTTCGGCGGTTATCCTAAAAAAGTTGCCCGAAAAACTTGGAGACCCCGGCAAGTTTCTTATTCCATGTGATTTTCCGGAGTTAGTTGAATGCTTAGCCTTGGCCGATCTTGGTGCAAGCATCAACTTGATGCCTCTTTCCATATGGAAGAAGCTCTCACTCCCCGAACTTACTCCTACTCAAATGATTCTTGAACTTGCAGACCGATCGACTACTAGTCCATCCGGTATTGCCGAAGATGTCTTTGTAAAAGTAGGAAAGTTCCATTTTCCGGCCGACTTCGTAGTCGTTGATTATGTTGTCGATCCTCGGGTTCCCTTAATTCTCGGGAGACCCTTTTTGAGGACGGCACGTGCTTTGATTGATGTTTATGGTGAAGAATTAACTCTCCGAGTTGATGATGAAGCCATAACCTTTAAAGTTGGTCAAACTTTGAGATACTCCTACAATGATGCTGTATCGATTAATCGAATCGATGTCATCGACGTAGCTTGTGAGGAGTATGCTCAAGAAGTGCTCGGATTCTCGGATAGTTCTATGAGTGGCAATCCCACTCCGTCTTTAGATGCTATCCTTTATACTTCTTCTCCCTCTCTCACACCTTTTGAGGAAGGTGACTTCATTTTGGAAGAAATCAAAGCTTGTCTTACAAATGATTCAATTCCACCAGGAATTGATGATGACGACTTTGATCCGGAGGGAGACCTTCTTCTACTCGAGAAGTTATTAAACGATGATCCATCATCTCCTCTCCCTCCGAAAGAACTTCATGTTGAGGAACTTAAAATCGTAAAATCTTCTATTGATGATCCTCCGGAGCTTGAGCTCAAGGATCTACCTTCTCATCTTGAGTATGCATTTTTGGAGGGTACCGATAAACTACCCATCATAATTGCTAAAGACTTAAAAGAAGATGAGAAAGCCCGCCTTCTAACGGTTTTAAAGTCACACAAGCGTGCCATCGCTTGGAAAATCTCCGATATAAAGGGCATCGACCCTCAATTTTGTACTTACAAAATATTAATGGAGGATGACTCTAAACCGGCAATTCAACATCAAAGACGAGTTAACCCAAAAATTCATGAGGTTATCAAAAAGGAAGTTATCAAACTCCTTGATGCCAGATTGATTTATCATATCTCCGATAGCCCGTAGGTTAGCCCCGTTCATTGTGTGCCAAAGAAGGGCGGTATAACCGTAATTGAAAATAATGATAATGAGTTGATACCTACTCGATTAGTTATGGGATGACGTGTATGCATTGACTACCAAAAGTTAAATGATGCCACTCGTAAAGATCATTTCTCGTTACCGTTTATGGACCAAATGCTTGAGAGAGTCGCGGGAAACAAATACTATTGTTTTCTAGATGGTTTCTCAGGATACTTTCAAATTTCTATTGACCCGCAAGACCAAGAGAAGACCACCTTCACTTGCCCTTATGGGACGTCTGCCTACCGATGCATGCCTTTTGGCTTATGTAATACTCCGGGCACGTTCCAAATGTGCATGATGGCCATTTTCCACGACATGATCGAGGAAACAATGGAGGTCTTTATGGACGATTTATTGGTCTTCGGGGATTCTTTCTCTTCATGCCTCTCCTATTTAGACAAAATGCTCAAACGATGCGAAGACACTAATTTAGTTCTAAATTAGGAGAAATATCATTTTATGGTAAAAGAAGGCACTGTTCTAGGACATAAGATATCAAAGTCCGGGATTGAGGTCGACAAAGCTAAAGTTGATGTTATAGATAAACTCCCTCATCCGACTTCCGTTAAAGGCATTCGAAGTTTTTTAGGTCACGCTGGGTTCTATGTCGATTTATTCAAGATTTTTCTAAAATCGCCCGTCTGATGACCCATCTTCTTGAAAAAGATACCCCTTTCATCTTCTTGAAAGAATGTATTGAATCATTTAATACACTTAAGAAGAAATTAAGCGAAGCTCCGATTTTAGTTGCCCCCGATTGGGACCTACCGTTTGAAATTATGTGTGATGCTAGTGATTACGCGGTAGGTGCAGTCTTGGGGCAACGTAAGACCAAACATTTTTAGCCTATACACTATGCTAGTAAGACCATGATGGATGCTCAAGCACATTACACTACGACGAAGAAATAATTATTAGCCGTAGTGTATGCTTTCGAGAAATTCTGGCCTTATTTAGTCTTGTCGAAAACCATAGTGTATACGGACCACTCGGCTCTCAAATATCTTCTTGCCAAGCAAGATGCTAAGCCGAGATTGCTCTGGTGGATTCTCCTACTCCAAGAATTTGATGTCATTATTCGTGATAAAAAAGGAGCGGAGAATCTCGCGGCCGACCACTTATCAAGACTTGAAAATCCCCACCAAGATGTTCTCGAGAACAAGGAAATTACCAAAACATTTCCTCTCGAGACTCTTGGTATGGTTACCTTTCGTGGTGATTCTAGTACCCCATGGTTTGCCGACATTGCAAACTACCATGCGGGGAATTTTATTGTGAAAGGGATGTCGTCCCAACAAAAGAAAAAGTTTTTCAAAGATGTTAAACACTATTTTTGGGACGACCCCTATTTGTTCAAGATTTGTGCGGATCAAGTGATCCGGCGGTGTGTTTACGGCCAAGAAGCTGTTGATATCCTCACAGCTTGCCATAATGGTCCCACCGAAGGACATCATGGTGCCAACTACACCGCCAATAAAGTTTTTGACTCTGGATTCTTTTGGCCTACCATTTACCGTGATGCCCATGACTTGGTCACACGCTGTGACGCTTGTCAACGTCAAGGAAAAATCTCACAACGAGATGAAATGCCTCAAAACGTAATTCAAGTTTGTGAGATTTTTGACGTTTGAGGCATCGACTTTATGAGCCCGTACCCGTCTTCACGAGGGAACAAGTACATACTCGTGGCCGTCGATTACTTGTCGAAATGGGTTGAAGCGAAAGCGCTCCCCACCAATGACGCCCGAGTTGTTTGCAAAATTTTAAAATCTCTCTTCGCCTGATTTGGGACCCCTCGTGCTATCATTAGTGATCGCGGTACCCATTTTTGCAATGACCAGTTCGCAAAGGTCATGCTTAAATACAGAGTTTTACTCACCTGTCCTTCCACCACGTACACCCACAAAAACAATTGGCAAGTTGAGGTTCCAATCAGGTTTGAACAACGTATCTTGGAGAGGACTGTAGGTGAAAATCGTGCTTCATCGGTCCAAAAAAGTAGATGAATGCTTATGGGCCTTCCGTACCGCTTTCAAAACACCCATCGGGTGCACTCCTTATAAGCTAGTGTACGGAAAGGCTTGTCATCTTCCTATCGAACTTGAACACAAGGCCTATTGGGCCTTGAAACATTGCAATTTTGACCTTAAGACCGCGGGTGATCACCGGAAAGTTCAAATAAATGAATTAAATGAACTTCGTGATCAAGCTTACGAGAACTCTTTAATCTACAAAGAGAAAATGAAGAAGATTCATGACTCCAAGATTAAGAACCGCGTTTTCAACGTTGGTGATCGAGTTCTTCTCTTCAATTCTCGATTAAAGATCTTCTCGGGCAAGCTTAAAACCCGTTAGACCGGACCGTTCACCGTTGCTCAAAATTCCCTTATGGTACCATCGAGTTATCTCAAACCGATGGACCAAACTTTAAGGTGAACAGTCATAGACTCAAGCACTATTTTAGAGGGGACTGTGGAAATCGTAAAGGGGGGGTGAATAACATTTCCATTAAAAATCTTAAAATGTTTCGTATCAAATTACCGATCAAGCGTGATACAATATGATGAGTGTTCATACGAGTTATATACACATATTAATACATCGATTTACAACAATACAACCCAGCACACAATATTCACATTTATTCTAGACATAATTAAAACTATATAATCAACACATCAACACAATTGGCAAGTAAAAATATAAAGTCGATAAATCGAGTATAAATGTAAAGAGAAAAGTGAAAGGAATGCAAACCGGACACGATGGGATTAATAGTTGTTCGTCATGAAGCACCTCATCGCCCTACAGTCTACTCCCCATACCACAACACGAGAGTTACTATCAACTAGTCAACAAGCATCCTTAAGGCAGAGAAAACCGTACCAACGTTGCTTACACTGATTTACAAAACAAAGCTAAATGTCCAAGTTCTAAATCTTACTAAGAACCAATCTCTCCCACACGACTATCACGACTTTAGTTCACAGACTCACAACTTACGACTTCTTTACAACTTACACAACTCACAACATCACAACTTCACTTCACCACACTATTTTTATCATAACTATCTAACACCCACTTGGTAAATCACCACATCCTAACTACAATACACCCAAGATCACCATGAATAAGCAATTACACAAGGTTTAGAAGTACAGGACTCGAATCTATAAATTGTGAAATGTAAGACAGTCACGAATGCATAACTTTTGCCTCACAAACTTCTGTATCTAAATGATAATAAAGTTCTTCTCTTTACTTAAATGGATGATGATTGGATCACATTTTAAACAAACTTATAATAAGTTAAGTGATCAAAGGAAAGGGTTTGAAAGGAGGTTTTAGATCTGAGAAAACTTTGTGCAAAGAGGTGAGAAAATCTGTGGAAACAGTCCACTATTTATAGGAAAAAATATTAATTTTTTATTTGGGCGGTCCCCTTAATTATACAAGGGCGGTCCCCTTAATTATGGTCGGTCCCCTTAATTAATTAAGGGGGCCGCCCATTTTTCAGACGCTCCTTTTTTTGTCCTTTTGTGAGGAAGGTTTTTCTGGAAGTTTCTGGCCGTTTCTAGGTAGAAAATTTGAATTCAAAATATTTATTTTGAATAAAATATTTCTTATAAATACAAAAATGTTTTGTATATATTTTAAAAATGTTTGTCCTATTTTATAAATGTAAGGTTTGGAAAAATAAAAAATTTCTTTGATCATTCAACAAATTAAAGTTTGTTTGTTCATACCTTTAGTGATTTACGTCGGGTGCGAACTTAAATTTATTGTTGAATAAAACTTGAGACGTCGAAAAATGTTTGACGAATTGAATGATGTTGTGATTTACGAGTAACTTAAGCACTTAACCTATGTGTTATAAGTTTACATGATTGCATCACTCAAAACATGAAGAGAATGTATATTAAATATCGCAATATTTCTACCAACCCAAGACAATACCACCATATAGTTGTCCGGATCTGCCAAACCTTGCCCCAAGACAACTAAATTAGGGACGAGTCAAGGCTAGTGTCTCATTAATAAACAATGCTCTTCGTGGGTGGCAACCATGCTTATCCTAATAAAGTAGTTAAATGAATAAGTGTGAACGTTAGGAGGTTTTTGCCTCCTTTCCTTCTTCTCGTGATTGTGGTTATGGTCCAGATTGCCCCAGATTTTAAGACTCTCGTTCCGTGGTTTAGACCTTTGTTCACATTTATCGAGCTTCCCATCCTTAGCATGATTAGGGAATCCAGACTAATGTTTATCTTTTGAGCATAATTAATAAACGCTTAAGATTTACTTAGCAACTCAATCTTAAACACGAGGACAAATGTTTAGTCTAGTAAGGGGGGGGGGGGATCTATCGATTTCATTGTGCCTACAGTCGTTGTTTTTTCAGGTAATCCTATTTTTTACCACCAAAATACCAAAAAAATGAAAAAAATTAAAAATTTCCAAATGTAATAATCATGTGTTTTGTGACAATTGTTTGACTATCCTGCTGGTTAGAATAAGAAATAAAATTTTGACTCGATCAGCGTGTTGTGAGCTCTTAAGCTTTTTGTCCCTTAACCTTTATAAACTTGTCTAAGCTAGTTAATTTGACTAAGCATTCGCGAATCTTTTTATTAAAGATTTTAAATTTACGAAAAACGAGAAATGAAAAAGTTAATTATGAGTTAGATGCTAAGCAATGATTAGTTGGAAATCTTAAGAGCTCATAAGTGTAGTTTGTGGCTTTTTCTCCCATAAGCTTCTAACCGGACTAATAATTTTTGAAAATTAAACTTAAATCAACAATTTTTGAAGTATAGTCAATAACAATAATTTATTTAGTCTTAGTTCAAATTTATACTTAAATTTTCTAAAAAGAAATTTTCTCTATATCGTGGTAATATAAAGTGTAAAAAAAATGAAAAATGAGGTAATAACAATAATAATAAAAACTGTGGGCTAATAAAAGTTTACTGCTTCTTGCCGGCTCACAACCGATGTTGTTGTCTTCTAAATAAGGCACATAGTAATTATCCGAGACTTATAAAAGTTTGCTGCATCTTGCCGGCTCACAACCGATGTTGCAGCCTTTTAAAAGGTCAAGGATTTCCTTAGTTTAAAGGATGTATAATTATATTAAGTTTAATATATGTGATTTAATAAATATAGGAAAAATCTCTTTTTCTTAAATTTAAATATGCTTTTGAACTAAGACTATTTCATATTAAACTTGTGATTTTTCTAAATGAATTGTTTATTTAACTGGAAGCCTGAGAGTTTTTGAAACCGGAGGTCCGTGAGTTCTGATACCATTCTCTGTGGGGTGTCAAAAGCCTGGTCACCTAAGCCGGTCTCGACTGGGATGTGTCGAGAAGAAAGTCGCTACATGGAATGATCTCGCCTTCAAAATCATAATTCTTGGGTGGAATGTGAAGCATAGAAATATTGCTATTTTCTTAAAGAGGTTGATCCATGGTTGAAATTCGAAATAAGCACATTCACCTAAGATATAATAATTGTCGGGAGTGAAAAGTTTACAAGTTACAAGTATGTGAGTAGTGTTAGCATCTTAACTTATATTTAACAGTGATTTTGTTTTTAAGCTTGGTTTGGGACAAGTGAAAAATTGGGAACGACGAATTTATCCTTTTTGGGCATTTTAGGATTGAAGTGCTTCTTGTTCTATGACCCTAAAAGTTATGAAATAACGAAAGTCCAAACATTCTAGTTAGAAAAAGGAAAAGGATAAATATAAAAAAATTTGTGTAGTAGTTAGTGTAGATTTATAAAAATGGTCAAAATGGGGGTTTTCAAAGCTAATGATTCTTTATTTCCCCTTGATGAACACTTAGCTACTTTTCGAGGTAATTAGTCGAGGGGGATTGAGATTCTTGGTTTTCTAAAGTGTTTACTTATAGCATTGCGTGAGGACACGGCAATAGTTTAGTATAAGGGATTTTGGTATGTGCTTAATTACACATACCTTTGACCTATAAAAACGAGCCTAAATGACCAAAAACGGACATAAAATGCCAAATATATGTGTGTTTTGTGATTTATGATGTGCAGGTAACGAATATTCACTAAAGGACAAAAACGAAGCCAAAACCGAGCACGGGAATGGAAAGAGCGCAAAATAACCAAAGCCGAGGACATAAGTATCTTATTGGACCAACCCGTACCCAAGTTTATGGGCCGAGTCAGCCCATTAAGCTTATTTATGAAATTAAAAGCCCATGATATAATCCTAAATCCATTTAGTTAAAAACCGGCCCAAACCAAGCCCAACAAAGCCCAAAACCATAACCCTGTTAGCCCATTACCCTTTTAACACCTTTGCATCGTTAGTCCTTAGGGACTAATTAGGGACTAACACTGATCGTCCTTAGGAATGTTACAACTATAGCCCCGATAATCCTTGACCCCCTATCACCTGGAGTCCTTTTTTCCCTATACACGCGTTAATAATAGTAAATGAAACAGTACCCTAAAAACCATTTCCCGCCAAACATTCCCAACAGTTTGTATTGTACGCCTATCTCATTGCACCCCAAAACAAACCCATCACAAATCATACTCACACCCCCACTAACACATTCCCCTAGACTACAAATCCACGCTGGCAATATTATGAATGTTTATTGGTTGATGGGACGTGAACATAATCAAGGGCTAAGATGGTCTTAAAGAAGCACAAGAGGGTTTCAATGGCTGAGATTGGAAGGCTTGGAGAGCACGCCCAATACCTCTCATAGAAGAAACACACCCTCAAGACCTAAAATCTTCTCTATTCGGTTATATATAGAAGACTAGTTTCTTAGTTTTAGGGCATCTAGTCTTAAGTAATTTTAGAGTAGCATTTTTATTGTATTTTCAGCTTAATTTAGTCTTTAATCAGCTTATTGTAACTTGTCTTTAAGTATTGTTAAAGTTTTAAGGTTTAATGAAATTTCAAGTGTTTATGCTAAAATCTGTTTACTTTATGTTAATGCATTATAAGCTTTGAAAATGTTATAATAAGCTCTTGTTTAAGCTCTTATTTAATCTGTTTTCATAAAGCAATAAAAACTGTAAAGTAATTAAGAAAATTTCACAAAAATTCACCCCTCAAATACCTTAGCTTATTTTGGAAGAAAAGCCAAACCTAGAAGGGCTTTTAAGACCATACTAGCTTGTTTTTAAACAAGCTAGAGCTTGTTGATAAGCTCTAAGAGCCATTTAAGCCCTTGTTTAAGCAAAGGACCTTGTAAGTTTTCATTTTTCTATTTTTAGCTTATTAACTGTTAGCTTATTCTATTGCTTATTTTATTTCTTATTACTGATTATTTTTGCTTATTAATGATGTATATTGCTATTTCATGCTTGCTTAATGTTTAAATCTTATTTGTTCAAGTTTTTCATTAAAACTGTCTTTTATAGTTTTAAAACTGCTTAATCTAGTTTGCTTATTTTAGGTGCTTATTTATGTGCCCTAATTGCTTTATTGTGCTTATTTAACCTTAGACTTAATCTGTTTTTAGTTTTTATAAGTTTTCTAAGTCAGATTTAGTGTAAAAATAAGTTTTACAAATTTAAAGGGGTGTTTGAAACAAGCAGTACTAACTTGAGTTAGTACTGTTTGATTACTTTTGGCTTTTAAGCCAATTTTGTTTAGCTTAAACTAAGTCTTAATAACAGCTTTCAAAAGATTTTAAGGATTAAATATCTTTTTTAAAGGTTTTTGGTCTGAATATGAGCTTATTGGTCTTCTATATCAGCTTATATGCTTAGATTTGCTTAAGTTACTTTTTAGTGCCTTTGAATGCTTTGTGTTGATGTTAAAATGCAGTAGAATAAAGTTGGTTAAGTGTGCATTTATCTTGGAAATTTAAGTGTCAATCTGTCAAAGTGTGAATTTCAGTTTTAAAAAGCCTAAAGTCACTTTTCAATCTTAGATTTAGATAAGTAAAAGTTTGTTTTAGGATTTGAATTTGATAGCACAAGCTCATTGTAGTATAAGCTCAATCTGTTTGAGCTTATTTTGGGGTTTAGAGCTTATTTTCTTAGCTTAATTTAGGACTGCATTTGGCCATTTAAAACCTTGAAAAAACCAAAAACATGTCTTTAGTGTAAACTGCCTCTTTCATTTAGTCTTTTTCTAGCTTATTCTTTAATCTTAATTGCTTAATTCTTGCTTTTATGTGCTTATTAGTGTCCAATATTCATCTGTTTTCTATGTCTTAGCTTTTTCTAATTGCTTATTAGTTCTTAATCTAACTTATAGTTTGTCAAAACCCCTTTTAGCATGTTTTTTTTGTCAAACTGTCTTAGAGGTTTTTAGGGCTTTTTATCTTAATTTGTTGGCTTAATTTTAATCTTTTATGCTTATTAGGGTTAGGTAGTAATCTATTTTTAGCTTATTTGCTTTTTAGTTGCTTATTAAGTCTAAAAAAAGGGTCAAACAGTTTTGCTTAATAATCCATAGTTAAATTTAGCCATTCTGTCATTTTTTCAATCTGCTTAATTTAGCTTATTTGTGTTTTAAAATGCTCAGTTTTTGCTGATTATAGTAGCTTATAGTAGTAGCTTAATCCGTTGTTAGGTTTTAAGAATTACCTTATTGATTTACTAGCTTTAAAATTAGCTTAAAAAGTGCTCCTTAGACTGTTTTTGGTTTTTAGTTAAGTAGCTTATTCAGCTCTCAGCTTATTGTAGTGCTTAAATTGTGTTTAGATTTGCTTATTAAGTTTGGATTAAAGTGATTGTAGCTTAGTTGGCCTCAGTTTGAGCTTATTTCAGCTTATAAGTGAATCTAGTTAAGTTAAAAGCTTAATTGCCTTTTAAGTCAAATCTGTCACTTTCATAAGCTTATTTCTAGCTTATTTTCAAGTTTTATAAAAAGTTCCGTTTTTAAAGTTTTCCATTTTTGTTTATTTTATAACTTTTTAAAAAGAAAACCAAAAAAATATTTTATAAAAAAAGAGAGGTCACAGGGGTCGAACCTGTGACCTCCCCTTCATAACACCAACACCTTAACACCACCACACACTGCCAACTCACCCTTAGGTCTTTTTCGTTAAGACTCCCACTCATTTTTCTTTTATACCCTTTTTAGTTATTAAGCCTTTCAACCCTATTTTGCTTATTAACAGCTTATTCCAATAAGCCATGTGAACCATTTTATTTTTCGTAGGCTTAGAATTGTTCAAAGCATTTTTCATGAATTTTTCAGATTTTTCCAAATTAGTTTAGTACTTTTAATTAATTTTTTAGATTAAATCAGTTTTTAATTCATAATAAATTAAATAAAAGTCAAAAAAATATAATTCTTTTTTTTAATTATTTTTAATCATTTAGGGCTTTTAAAAATTAAATTTGCATTTGTAGAGTTAAAATTTTAGAATTTAGGTTTTTAAAGCTTTGATTCCCGTTTTTGTTTTCGTGTTTTAACCTTAATTGCTTTCGTTTTTAGCTTGTGTTTATTTGTTTTTGCATGTTATTAGTAGAAATATAATCCCTAATCAAAATCATTGATTATTCAATCACTCGATTACGAACTTAACCTCGATTTTCAATTCACGCCTCGTCGGGATACGACTCAGGAAGGTTTTGGATTTTACTTTGGATAAAAGTAATCTTTTAAAACCCTCTTGGAATTCTTCTCACTATACTTTAATTGATATTATCCTTATATATTTATATTATATATATATATATATATATATATATATATATATATATATATATATATATATATATTTATATATATACTAAGGGGTAAAATCACTCGTAGAATTATGTAGCTTTTGATTTGACCGAGTTTTAAACTCTAGCTTTCCCCTTAGCTTTCGAGACTTAGCGTTTGCTTAACTTTAAAATTTTGCAAAGAAATGAAAAATGATAGAGTTGAATATAAGTTAGATGCTAAGCGTAGAGTAGTTGGATCTCTTTAGAGCTCATAGAGGTTAATTGTGGCTTTTTGCTCCCACCAGCTTAATAAACCTTATAATTGTTAAATAAATAAAGTTACTTTGGTTTTTGCGATTCTTAGTTTAAATCCTTTCGTAGAGATTCATTATGGTGAAAGTAAGGTACACATCGAGGTTTTGTCAGTGTTGTGGGGAAATAGACTCCTGGATCATGGTCGGCTCGCATACCGATGTGACAGTTGTTAAAAGACCACAAGACTTGAAATTTGGCTAAAATAATAATAATGTGAGAAACCAAAGCCTAAATAAGACCACTACCTCTTGCCGGCTCACAACCGATGTGGTAGTCGTTTAAAGGGTGGAGGTAATAATAATAATAATAAAAACTATGGGCTGATAAAAGTTTACTGCCTCTTGCCGGCTCACAACCGATGTGGCAGTCTTCAATGGTACCTTACTCGCTTTTGAACCTTTCTTATTTGAACCATATGAGACCATTTTTGAACCTTTTATTGTAAATGAACCTGCCCAAACTAATGAAGGGATATATATTAAATTTCTCATTATATAATTGAAACCCTACACTAGTCCAACGGTAAACTGGCTAGAGTTAAGGTTTTCACCCATAAGGTCGTGAGTTCAAAACCTAAAGGAGGGTTAATATCCCCTCTACGCCATGTCAGCAGCCATGTGGTTGCCACGCGGCCACCGTTGACCAGCCATTGACTGACGGTCAACTACCATTGGCCGGTGGTCCGGCGATGGTCAACGGTGGTCCGCCGCCGTTGACCGTCGTTGACTGCCGCTGTTGGCTGCCGTTGACCGGTGGTCGGCGGTGGCTCCGATGACGGTGTCAGAACAGTAATAACGCCACGTGGCACCACTCAGGTGGTGACACGTGGCAAACTAATCATCGTATGCAGGTCCGAGGTTGGTGTACGAGGTTCGGCGGTTATGAGGTTTCTAGAAGCTGACGTGGCAGCATCTCTTTGGTGGATCGAGGGATGACAATCTGGCGGTTACGAGGTACGAGGTATGGATACCTGAGCTAATGATTGGCGTATTATCTAAGCAATAATGAGGCAGTTGGTGGGGTCAAATGACCAAAATGCCCCTGATTCGTGGATTATGATTGGTGGACTACTAGAAAAGATGAAAATGCCCTCAAGCACCTATTTGGTCTATAAAATGCACATAGCAAACTTCATTTCGGGGTGTTAGATTTAGTTTATTTTCATAGTAGTGTAGGTTAGTTTTAGGAGTAGTGTAGTATAGTTTTTAGCTTATTGTAAAAGTTTTTTCAAGCTTATTGTAATCAAGATTTTGAGCTTATTAATGAAGATGTTTGAGGTTGGTTAATTGCTTATCGTCCTTGCTTATTTCTTTCTCTTTCTTTTCTTTAGCTTATTCAATAAGCCCTTTTGAGCTTGTTATTTCTTATAGCTTATTTTCTATTTCAAATAAGTTATCCTTTAGCTTATTTGATTGAATCTAAGCTTATATATCTAAATAAGCTTTTGCTTATTTCATCTCTTTTTCTCTTTTCTTTTCTTTTCTTTTTCCAAAGTGCTTATTGTTGGATTAAGCTCGATTCGAATGCTAAAAGGATGTCACGAGTCTTCTACTCGGCTTAGTTATTAAGTCTCGAGCACCTTTATTTTCGAAAGCTTAATTTTTTTAGCTTAAAAGTTTACAATAACTCATTTTTATTTATTTGCTTATTTTCTTTCTTTTAATTTTTAGTGGCTTATTTTATAAGCTTATTTGCTTTTTAAGCTTATTTGGCACTTAATAAAGAGGCGACGAGTGTTTGTGTACACCCGACTTATTTATAAGTCTTAGTCCTCCTTTAGATCAAATATCTTATTAGCTTTTAAGCTTATTTTTATTTCTAGTTTAATCCTTTTAGTAGTTTAATTTAGTAGCTTATTTTATAGATCTATTCCTTAATATTACTCGTCTCAAGTTTACTTTTATAAGTTTGAACATCTTGGTTTCGAGTGGAATTAGATCTATAATTTATAGTTTAGCTTATTATCTTCTATTATTCATAGCTTATTGTATTGTTGAACTCTTATTGTCTTTTTGTTGATGAAAACTTGTTCAACCTCTTTGGCGAGGAGCTTATGGTTCTAATAAACTAGTTTCACTATTAAAGTTCCAAGCTTTTTAAGTTTTTACCTAGCTTATTAATTAATAAAGCTCAAAACTTTATTGATTAATTAGTGAAATTAAAACTAATAAAGTCTTAAACTTTAAAAGTTTAATTAAGTTTATAAGAGCGGGTGGTGTAATATTCGAATCAGTTTCATCATTCGGGTTCTAATCTTCTTCTCTTTTTCAAATCAAAAGTATAAAGTAGCATAATTTGTAGTTTTATAATATGATGTGTTAGAAACAAGAAAAGTCTTGGTCACTTCCAATATTAACTAGTCAAAGCCCATAGTTAGTCAATGTTTAGTTTATAAGCTAATATGGCCCAAAGGCCTATGGAAAGCCTTACTAAGCCCATGGCCGGCCACCCTTGATGTATAAATACCCTCTACATGCCTTGGAGAGGGTGGTTGGTTGGTTGTATGTTTCATTTCACTTAATGCATTTCATGTTCTCTACTTTTTCTCACTAAAAAAATACATCCTTCCTCCCACTTTCTCTCACTAGTTCTTGCTTCTCATATATCAAAGATTACTTGTATTCTACAATTGGTATCAAGAGCCATGGAGTGATTTGCTTAGTTCTTGTGTTTGTTTTTTGTTTGGTTCGTTTTTCCGTACGCCTTTTCTTCTTTTCTTTTGTTTTCGAAGCTTAGTTGTACACTAAAAGGTCATTTACCTAGGTAAATTTGATCTAGTATCTTTGGATATAGGTGTATTTGCTTTGGATCAAATAAAATCTATTTTTTGTTCATTTTTTGTTTTCAAAAAACCTTATAAAGTACAAATCTTGATTTTGAAATTTTTGGCTTAAAAACCAAAAGTTGTCATTTTTAAGGTACCTATAGGTTTAAGAATACTAGTTGTACAAGAAATTTTAGGAAAAAACAATCAAAAAGGTGTCTTTTTATGTTTTAAAGATTTTAAGTTTCGTTCGTGTATTGCACGAATTTGCAGTTTATAGCTCTCTCCGAATTTGCAATTTCTTGTGTCTCTGAATTCGCAGTTTATAGCTCTCTCCGAATTGGCAATTTTTTTGAGTATCCGAATTTGCAATTTCCTGTATTACACGAATTCGCAACTTGCTTCAATACCCGAATTGGCAGCTATCAGAAGCATACGAATTTGCATTTTCTAGCTGATTCCGAATTCGCAAATTGCTTCAGGATCCGAATTTGCAGTTTGATTAAGGACCCGAATTCGCAGTTTTCATAAGGACCCGAATTTGAAATTTTTCATAAGGACCCGAATTTGTAGTTTTTCTTAAGGACACAAAATTGCAGTTCTTTCTTAAGGACACGAATTTGTAGTTTTTAGTAGAACCCGAATTCGCAATTGGCTTAATCAACTGAATTTGCAACATAAACTTAAAACTTAAAATTACTTCATCAAAATTATACGGTTTATTTCTTTGACTTGTAAAATCCCGTGAATCACTGACTTGTTGTCTTAGTTTTGTCAAGAAATGTAAAATCCCGTGTAGTTTCAAGACCTAAAACACATAAAATACAACACCCTCAAACACAATTACTTTCTATCACCGCTCGAGCAAATAGTAATCATTGAACATACCAATTTATCAATGACGACTCTTGCTGATAAGTCACTTTTCTCGGGTGGTAACAACAAACCATCGATGCTTGAAAAACACGTGTATGACTCGTGGAAAAGCAGAATGGAACTTTATATGATGAACAGGCCTCATGGTAGAATGATTCTTGCTTCTGTTGAAAAAGGTCCACTTGTTTGGCCAACAATTATAGTGGATGATGTAACCAGACCAAAGGAATATACTGAATTAACTCCCGCATAAACCATTCAAGCTGATTGTGACATCAAAGCAATTGATGAGTGCTAAAAACACATCATTTATACCCCGTAAAACACTATTAATTAGACTAAAAATGCTAAAACATGCTTAATTATATTGCAAATATGTTTGTTTCGTATTTTTATGTCTTGCAGGTAAAAGGATTGAAAACGGTGCAAAAACGGGAATTATCGGGCTCAATTTGGTCAAGTTTAATTATTACTCAAAGCCAAGACGAAGTCGGGAAAAGTCCCGAAACATGCCATTGGAAAGAGCACGGAAAAACAAGTCCAGCAATGCCCTCGGATTTTATTGGGCCAGCCCGTAACCCATTTTATGGGCTGGACCAACCCACTATTGCCTAAGCCCGATAAATAAGTCCAAAAGCCCAAATTCAAATCTGTTATAAAAATAAGAGTGAAGTCATCATGATATCATTGTCATGTGAACTGAAATTAAATAGAATGAGGTCATGTGACCTTCCACTATAACTTTTCTTAGCTAGTAAAAATCCAACACGTGGCATAGGAGTTATATTTAATTGTTTTCAATTTTGAAGATTGAATGTAGTAGCGTTTATGAAACGCATTGTTATAGTCCACATGGAAAAATCTTACTAGTGGATCAAAGGATTATGAGCTGGCTTCTCCACGTGTCGGCGAGCTATTGGCGGATCGGGGCATTCATGTGCTGGCAATACAAGGATTGGTGGATCCAATGCTCATGATTGACATTAAATGGGTTGTAGATCTGATATAAAAAGGAAGCTGGACTCCAACGCAGAAGGCATCTTTCCTTAAAAAAATTTCATTCATCTTTCCTTTTCATTTTTTTTAGTTAACGTTTCTTTTTCTTAGTTTATCTCTTTTGTAACTAAAACAATTTAGCTTATGTACCAGCTTATTGTAAACTTTTGGCTTATTGAGTAATGAAGAAAATGTTTTGTTTAGAAGTTACTTAGCTTATCCTTTTGGCTTATTGTCTTTTCTTTTCTCTTCTTTTTCTTGGCTTATTTAGTAAATAAGCTCTTCTCCTCAAAGCTTATTTTCGGAGCTTATTTTTCTAGCTTATTCAGAAATAAGATGGGATTCAAATAAGTTATTTCATAGCTTATTGTCTTCTTATGCTTATTTCTTTTAGGCTTGATCTAATAAGTTTTTAGATAAGCTTTCGGGTGGGCTTATTTGTGAATAAGCTTTGATCACTTATTTTCTTTGATAGCTTATTTGTGAATAAGCTATAATATAGCTTATTCGTTTGGATCTAAGCTCATAAAAATCAAATAAGCCTTGGCTTATTTCGTTTTTGCTTATTCGTTTTTCTTATTTTGTTCTTTAGCATATTTTGAAATTTTAATAAGGAGCAACGAGTGGTTTCCGTTTTGGCTCAGCTTATTGTATAAGCTTTTGACTCCTTTGTTTTCGAAAGAGCTCATATCATTTAGTTCTTACTCTCTTTTGTTCTTAAGCTCGATTCGAATAAATAGAAAGGTGCAACAAGTTTGCTTATGCACTCGGCTTATTACAAATAAGTCTTGGACACCTTTAATTTCGAGAGCTTGTAACTTATTACATAAGTCTTTGTTTCATCCTAATAGTAAAACATTTTTTTTGTTTAGTTTCGAGTGGTAATGGTTTAACAGTATGTTTTCATTTGTTTGATGTATAGATTGTAAAATTGGTTTGGGCCTTGGTCCAGTTGCTTCACTAGATTAGAATTAGGAAATTGGGCTACTCGAGTTATACGAAATAGATTTGGTTAAATTGTTTATGGTTAACAGTGTGCTTTGTTTTAATTTTGTGACGGAGCCGGTTCAACTCATTGGCGTGGAGCTTAAGGATTTAATAAGCTAGATAGAATTTAAATATTTTCTTTAGCTTATTAAATCGGGTGTTATCGTTTATTTGCGGGTCTTCAATTCGGTTAAATTTTCTATCTTTTTTTCAATTAATTAGTGTAGCTTTAGTGTAAAATGTTTTGCTTGGCTTATTTTATCGTTATGAGTAGCGAGTAGTTTTATTAGTGCTTGTTAAGTGATTAGTGATTTGGAATTTAAGTGCGGTTTTAAAAAGGTTTAAAAAACTAATAGTCATTAGAATTTTCCAATTTACATACCGTCATTTACTTTTAATGCAATTTAAATACTTGTCATTTATGTTAAAAAGCATTTTACTTTACTTGTCACTTAATTTTTTGAAACTTGTTTTCTAAGGATTTTAATTCTCGTTACTTTGATAGAATCATACAAGTTTTTGTAATGCTTTTTCAAAGTCTCATTTTCCTTAAGTAATTTAGCAACTTTATGTTCTAATTCGATGTTAATTGTTTCAATTACATCAATGTCATGTTTAACCTTGGCTTCATTACTTTTCTCATGCACATTATTAATTTGTTTCTTCAAGTTGTTAATCGTTGAGTTTTTGGCTTGTAACTGAGCTTTTAATTTGTTTATCTCAAAAAATTTATGAAATTTAGGAGAATCCTGATTCTTACATGGTTTGTTACTTTGAAAACTTTATTCCTTTTGTTGTATTAAAATTTCAAGTGAAATACAATGTTTTTCAAGTTGTAAAAATCTGTTTGAAAGTTCATTATAAACTTCTTTTTCAACCATATCTTTTGTTTTGAAAAACTCAGCATTAAGCAAATGATTTTTTACTTGATATTGTTTAGCATCCTGGTCAAAATCTCCTCCCCATATGACACATATTTGTCGAATTAGGAGTGGTATTGCTATCAACCTTTTTCAACAAATACGTGTCATAAATGGGTTCAGATTGCTTAGTATGTTGTTGTTCATTAGCAAGGACATTATGTTGAGCAGTCAATTGTATCTCAGCAAATGGCACTTGCTCATTTACTGGACTGATATCTGCATCTACAGCATGTGTGGTATAATTCCCTGAACTGCTTCTTGTATCAAGCTTATTTGACTTTGTCCCGCTGCTTTCTGTAATAATCGACCCAACATCCAATGCTTTAACGTTCGTGTTCAAATTAGCCTCCAATGTTGTACTCTCAGTGACCAAACTCTTGTTCTATTGTAACTGAGTGTCATTCACTGATTTGCTGAGTGCATTGTTATTTTTAACTCTATCCAAGTGCTTTTCGAGACAATCAAAATGTCATCAACTGCTTGAACCGGATTTATCTGAACATCTTGTGACTGTAGCTTGAAGCTTTTCTTAATTTCAAGTTCATGAAGTATTTTTTTCATTCAACTATTTTCCATTCACCTTTAGTGCATTAACTTCATTTTCTTTCATGTGTAATATACCATATGTAATTACAGCTCTATGAATGACCGCTTCAAGTATATCTAGGTTCTCGAGTAAATCACGTCAGTAAGTATCAGATTCGTAGAGCATGTATTCTTCGAAATCTTATTGCCAACATTGATTCAGATTATTCGATGAATTTACCCCTTTTGAGGCAAAAAATTCCTTGAACTGTGTTCAGAGTTCTTAAAGACAAGTCTTTGCATTAACCTCATGAATATTCTCTCTTTCAATTTGTAGCCTTAACTGATCCAAATTATGGAACATCTTTAATCTGAAAGTCTGATGTTCTTCATCGAATAATGTGCGAAATGCAGGTTTAAATGCATCAACATCATAAGACGAATTGTTGAGATAGAGATCACGGAGATGTAACTCAAGTTGTTCAAGCCATGTCATGCAGTGGGAGTGCCTTTGTTTTACGAGCAGTTGCGTCAGTTGCAGCTCTCTTTTTTGAATTTAAATTTGAAGAATCCATTGAAATTCTATGTGTGAAATGAAATTAAGGATCTTAAGTAGATTAAGTGATTATTATTGTGCATTGAAGTCAATTAACGTTCATCGGATTTTACAAATCTATGATTTAAACTGAGAAAAGAAGCAACTTTTACGGGATTTTACTAAATCAAGAAGAAACCGTGAATGAAGAATTGTTTGTAATTAAGGTTTGTTATTGAAATCGTTGTTGTAATTGAAGAACTTGAACTTTTGTTAATGATTGATGAGCATAAAGGATGAACGGTTACCACACTTTCAACTTAAAATGATTAACGATTGATTAAAAACACAATCAAGGACTAACGGTGCAATTGAAATCCAAGAAGAGTGCTTAACAGTTGTTAATTAAAGTTGCAGGGACTATCAGTGCAATACTAGTTCACTTTGGAGGGCTAACGGCTGAATAATAGTGTTAGGAATAATGTTTTATTAACTTAGTACCGACAGTACAATAGTTAGTACCGACAGTTATACTTAGTACCGACAGTACAAAGTGTTAAGTACTGTTAGTTAGTTAGTACCGTTAGTAGTAAATTAGTTAGTACCGATGACAAGATATTTAAAAGTTATTTATGAGATATTTGTCAGAAAGATATGTAAGCCTATTAGGGTTATCCTTAGACTATAAAAGGATAACTGTAGGCATAG
>BQNB010043397.1:0-45533 GCA_026074375.1 Tanacetum coccineum
GCAGCCATTATTATGTGGAAGTCTTTTTTAAGCTATGTTTATATCTTTTTAACATAACCTGAATTGAACCATTTTAAACGTGTTGATGTAGCCAGAAAAACAGCCCCAAGGGGCTTGTTGCAGCTCTGTGAAATAAAGAAAAAAAATTATATAAATTTTCGTTGGTACTCTCCATCGTTTAGTCAGTATGTTAATTATGAGTACAAATGTTCAAAATAATTTTATTAGGTAGGTTTTATGTACTAGGCACCGTTTTTTTTATCTCCAAGTTACTTATATATTTACCAATCTTAAGTAACATGGGTCGAAATAGCTCTCTGTACTAGTGTTGGTTAGTTGCTGTACTTACTGTTTTTGGAACCTGCTAACACTAATAGATGATTTTCGCTGGCTCAATCCCGACCCTTTGCCACCCAAAATATATCCATGTAGACCAGTTAGAGCTTCAAGGTCAACATCTGCGGCGGAAGAAGGTGACACAGTGTTCGATGCCAAGAGCTGATCACTTTATCTAGCTAGGCGGTAAAGAGGCTTCCATCCAGAAGGAAAAGCCACAATTAAAAAAAGACTGGTACGTGTAATGTGCACAAAACTCTATGGCTCTATCATAGTTATATACTTTTGTGATTTGTGGATCAACATCAATTCATCATCACAGGTCGAGAGAAAAAAAAAATAAGGGTTAATGGCATATAATAGCAACGTACTTTCCCATTTGAGCCATTATCAGATATGAACTCCAAAAAGTATCACAATACCCATCGAACTTTATATGAACTGATCTGATATCAGCAACTTGACCATTTTTTCTTACAAAATTCACGCCATGTGACACATGTACATGTCATGTCACTTCTTTTAGAGCGTTAGGTTCCATGTCAGCCCCTAATACACACCGTTAGGTTGTATGCGTTAGTGTTAGGGTTATATGTGTTTTTATTAGGGAAGACAACCTAACGGTGTGTATTAGGGGCTGACATGGAACCTAACGCTCTAAAAGAAGGGATATGACATGTACATGTGTCTCATGACGTGAATTTTGTAAGAAAAATTGGTCAAGTTGCTGATATTGGATCAGTTCATATAAAGTTCGATGGGTATTGTGATACTTTTTGGAGTTCATATCTGATAATGGGTCAAATGAGAAAGTACGTTGCTATTATATGCCATTAACCCAAAGACAGAGTATCTTACATCAGTGTTTTTGTTATGGAAAATGACAACACAACTGACAGAGGTAACATTCCGGCCACGAATATTATATGTTGGTTAACTAAGACTTGTGGCAGCTGCCAAAAGAGTTGCTGAAAAGATGGAAACAGAGCTTGGAGATTTGGGTGGTTATGCTATTCGTTTTGAAGACCGGACATATAGTACTAAGACCTAAAAAACTATAATTTATATTTTCAGAATACTATTAACAGTTTAAGGTATTAAAGTGTTCCTTTACGCTGTTCTGTTTGCAGAATATGACAGATGGTGTCCTTCTGCGTGAAACATTGAAAGATGCAAAACTTAACAACTATGAGCAAGTTCTTCTTTAAAACAGCTAACCAATGGACACGTCGATGAGGTAGGACCGGGACCGGTTCCTGTTATCGTGTTTTTACAGGCTTCAACAACCCGTCCAGAAATCTAGAGGGCCAATCTCAGGAACGTAATTTTGCTTCTAATGTCCACAAGTGGCTAAAATGTTGTTATTGGGTAAACGATTTTTGGCGATTGTATATATGCTTTCAGTCCTGTCTGCAATCTTTAGTCCAAAAGACCGGGCACTTAGTCGATGTATTATGAGTATTGGTATTAGTTTATTATGGGCTATTATTTGTGTACTAGCCTAGTACCCGCGCCTAGCGGCGGCGGTGTCTAGTTTCGACCAAATTTTGACGGCGAATACTTTTTCGTGAACTTGTATTTGTAGTGTGAGGGAGTACTTGAACATACAATTCCTAATGTCTTGGTCGCATTGTTTTTCGTTAGCGTTGATCGTGTGCAAGATTGCATTCTACGAGTAATTGTGTATAGCGGCGATGATAAATTAAAAAAAACGGTTTGTGATGGTGATAGTACGTTCATTTTGTCCGAGAGTGAGTTAAAATGTCCTCCCTCCTATAGTTTTCGACAAAAACTTCTTTGAGAAACTTTATTTGTAGCCTTAGAGCATATTTTCGAAGAAAAGTTTTTTTATGGCATTGTTGCACAGCGCTAACAATGTGCATTAGCGTCGATTTGTGTCTTTGAGTGGTTTTTTCAATAACATTGTTCTAAGTTGCAATAGTCGATTAAGATTGAAAATTTGTAATAATTATAATATATTTATGCATAATATCTAATTTCTTAATACCCAACCATATCAATATTGATGTATAGTTTACGACAGATTCCTAAAGTGTAGATCTAGTAGATATATTTATCACAAATTTGTGATAGTTAAACGTCACTCTAATCTTACATTTTTGTTCGACTGATCATTCCTCTCATAATTACCATATACGAAGTCCAGCTAAGATCGTTCGAGTGGATTTGTAGGAGGTCTAAGAAGCGGAATTTCAGATGGAGAAAATGGATAGAAAGACCATACAATTGTGGAACGGTTATGGTGGATGATCAGTGATGTTTCTCTGTGCGAAGTTACTGTTGTTTGCTTGTTCCAGTTTTGAGTGTGTTGACAGGGTTTGAATGTAGCCGAATGTTATTTTTTTCCGTCTGCTGAGTTTTTCGCGAGGTCGTCTTCAAGTCTTTCTATATTTCTGTGATGGGGAATACTCCTGTTTGTTTTGCTGCTAGTGGGTCTCTTTAGCCCTGAATGGCTGATGATGTTCTTCTTTTGCAGTTTGTTTTTGGGCATGCTATTGGTGCTTTCAATAGGTTATTATTTTTGTTGTTTAGGTTGAGGTGAAATTTTAGTTTGGGTGTTGTCTTGTGGGGCTTGGTCTCCTGGTTTTATGTCAAGCTCCTTGCTTGGCTCTTTGTTCTGTTGTTTGTTTGGCTTGTAGCCTAGCTTCTAATAAATTTGCTTTTCAAAAAAAAATATATATATCACTTATACACCTTTTAAGCAGAAAAATAAGTCAGTATTTGTCATAAGTCATGAAACATGTATAAAGTGTAAAGCACATATAATAAGTCATTATTTTTCATACAATGTCCAATTGATGTTGTCTAATATATATGGTCATACATCTATAAGGCATCCCGCTATCGTGACCATCAACAACCTTTATTTTCTTGCCACATCAGTTTTCTCTCTCCGACGACCTACAAACAACTCGGCAAAATGACCCCGTAACTTCGGCGTCGTGCTTGTTCAAGAAAGAGAGAGTCCCAACTTGTGTTGTTTTAAAGTTTCAAACACTATCCTCAAGTGTTGCAAGTGGCTATCTAGGAATCAAGAAAGACAATGAATTTACGAGATCTTGATCCGTTCACCCGGTTCCCCTCGCGGCTAAAGGGTACATCCGGGTCCGGTCGCATACTTTTTACCGGTATAAGGCGATCGACCTACACTACAAAAAACATACTTCACAAAAATACACTTTAATTTAATTAAAATACACACAAACACAAGGTCGACCTTTAATGTTGCTACAAGCCGACCGATGGTGTCTTTGGTCAACCTACACCGGCAGCCTATCATATGCTAGTATGCTACCTTTCTTGCTTTTATCTTTATGCTAATTTCAATAACAACTTTATAAAAGTAAGTCAAACAATAAAACCAAGTGCATGTTTGTTTAGTGGTCATATAATAAAGTAATGGAATGATTTTATGATTCCTTTGTTTGGTTGGCTGTGAGCCCACTTATTTGAAATGAAAACTCATAGTCATAGATTGAAAGATGAGGTGATACGTACCTTTCAACCTTTACTTAATTTTTTTATTATTATTTTAACTTTTTTTCATCTTTTTTGTTTTTTCCACTTAAATTGTAAGGTCAATGCAACTTATAATGAATATAATATCATAAACTAAAATTTTAAATTATTTATTCATTGTTTCCAAACGTTACAGAAGACATATATGTTTATTTAAAAAACAATATTTTTTATAATCATATTAAAATATAAACCCATTCGCATTTCACCAATCAATCAAACTCATACTGATTGTCATTCCGAACAATAAACTAAACGGCACCCAAGTGTATTAGCTGTGATCTATCACTTCAACAAAAGTACTGTTTTAAAAAGTTAAAAAGTTTCAAATCCAACTTTTAGAACTTTCAAAATGGTGCTATTATTGGTACCCTGGCGCGCTAAAAAGTACAATAAAAGTAATAAAAGGTACAAAACATGTTTTTTTCTCTGCTTACAGTACAACGCAACGCAGTTTTTTATCTGTTAAAGTGTATATTTTTCGTTCCGTATTTTTCGTGTCATAGTTTTATAACATATACAAAAATATAAAAATCAAAAAAAATCAAAAAAAATATGAGAAGCTACATATGGCTTTTCTGGGGGTATTTATAACCTAAATCCTTTCAAAAAGTTTCACCTGTTAATAGTGACACAGTTGTAAGGCATAAATAAGAACTTCAGATATTAAAGACTCACGACACTCTTCTTACCCATCAAACATGACTCCAAAAAGTATAAAGTCTTTTACGAATCAAGTTTAGTATTCAAATTAAAGATAAATTGTTAAAAAATTTCAAAAAAAAAATAAACCCACTAAAAAATGGTGAAAAGCTAAAAAATTTTAAAAATAATATCAAATGGAATGGTTGAATTAAAGATCACGAAATTTTAAGAAAATAACGGTGACAATAAAATCATAAAAAAACAAACAGATAAAAAGATATGTCAAATTGAAAATAAAAGTGATTTTTTAATTAAGAAGTGACACATGTCACTCTATGATGTGATTTTCTAAAATAAGATGGATGGTCAAGATTGCGCATTCTTATCTTAATTTTTAATGCGACCCACATTGTAAATGCTTTATATAATAGTATAGATATACAAAAATATAAAAATCAAAAAAATAAAAAAAAAATATGAGAAGGTACATATGTTTTTTTTGGGGTATTTATAACCTAAATCCTTTCAAAAAGTTTCACCTGTTAATAGTGACACAGTTGTAAGGCATAAATAAGAACTTCAGAGATATCAGATCTGAGAGAAGGGATATAGTCAGAGTGTCGTCGCTGAGATTGAGGGTAATTGTGATGATTAAGGCCGGCGACATAAAAGGCAAAGCCGGTTTGCATGGTGGTGGTCGTCGTTTGATGGTGGCATTCTCCTTTCACTAATGGCAGTCGCTATTTCATGGTGATAAGTGTCGTACGCGTACATTTTTGGGTGAAGAAATATACACGTTTAGGGGTGGTTGTAATTTCGTGGATTGTGAATTAATGAGTTCGACATATTAATATTCTCCAAATTGTTCATTATCTTTTCATTTTATTTAGCTACTTTAAAGATAAAGATTAGTTTTTTTTTTTGAACGGCGAATTTTATTAGAAACCAAACAACTAGCAAGGAGCTAGATTACAAAGAAATAAGGTGCGGATTCATAATCCAATCTATCCAACTAAAAGAGAATTTACTTCTATGATTACACCAAAGAAAAGAGCTAGCAATAATTTCATCGAGGAAAATGAACAGCCTCATGGGACGAGAAGGGCCGAAAATATATTTGTTTCGAAAATTCCAAATATACCACCACGAAACAAAGCAAACTCCTTCAAGAAGCTTCCTATGATTAGAAGAAATACGAAGATTTAATAACCAATGAAGCCACTCTTCATAACAAGAAATATCTGAGGCATCAATCTGCTACCACCTCGAAATTCCCCTGAAAATCTCCCTCGATAAATGGCACGTGAAGAAAATATGGCTAACAGATTCAACATGTTGCTCGCAAATAAGACAAAGGATTGATTCGATATCTATACCTCTCTTGGATAGATTCAATCTAGTTGGGAGCCCGTTAATTTTCACCTTCCAAGCCAGAATGTTTCACGTTTTGATTGGAATTCTTTTGACCAACGTGTTTTAGAAGAGACCACATCCAACGTCTTGTCGTCTATATACTTCCTTGTTGAAGAAACAATAAACTCGCCACTACCTTCTAAAGACCATCTTAAACAGTCTTTAGCATCAGAGAGGGTGACTCCTTGAACAAAATCAGTAAGAAGATTGTATTGAGCCTCTTCAATACCACTTCTAGGCAATCTCCTAAACGAAGAAGATAACTCAGAATGGGATAAGTTATTGGCCACGGTGATGTTTTTCTGTGTTTCCAGCAAGTATACACGGGGAAATGATGTTTTTAAGATAATATCGCCCCTCCATTTATCGTCCCAAAATAAAGTTTCTTCACCATTACCCATTCTTCTTTGTAAGAAGCTCATTAAGTCTATCCCACGATTCTGTAAAAGATTTACTTCCTTTATGATATCAAGCCATAAAGAAGGATGCTGATTACTAACCTTTCGCCCAATGTTGCCGTTGATGCAATGAATTCCTTTAATAACTTTAGACCATAAGCAAGATTGATAAGAGAAGAATCTCCAAACCCATTTGAAAAGTAAAGCTCTATTTAAGGCGAGAAGACTCGAAACTCCCAGACCTCCGTTCTGAATAGAGGACATCACATTTTTCCATTTAACCCACGAGTGTTTCATACCGTTTTGAGAACCACCATTAAAAAACCGGCCCCTTATTGATTCCATTTTCCGAAGTACCTATATGGGAACCCGAAACAGAGACATATGGTAAATAGGAATAAAGCCGAGAACAGACTTGATAAGAGTGAAGCGTCCTCCGATAGATAATGTTTGCATCTTCCACCTAGAAAGACGGGCCACAATGATATTAATGATCTCGTCCCAAGACTGAACTCGCGACATAAGACCGCCCACTTTGGATCCTAAGTAAGAGAACGGGGTCTGAAGAATATCACAGCTAATCTATGACAGCTTTGCGACGACATTTTCACGGTGAACTGATATCCCCAACAGTTTACTTTTAGACATGTTAATTTTGAGACCCGATGCATGGTAAAAACAATCTAGGATACGAATAATGATATCGATATTAGAATCACTCCAATGGCCCATGAAAACTGCGTCATCGGCGAAAAATAAGTGGGAGACCTGGGTATCATTACCGACCTGAACTCGTCGAAATAAACCTGCTTCCACAACTCTGCTAATCGAAATATGTAAACTTTCCATTACTAGAATGAACAGAAACGGAGACAAGGGGTCTCCTTGTTTGAGGCCTTTATGGAATTGAAACTCCATGGTAGGGCTGCCATTAACAAGAATCGAACCCTTCGATGATATGAGACAGTTACGAATCCAAGAACACCATTTCTCCCCAAACCCAAATTTTCTCAAAATATCATCAAGGTAGTCCCAACGAACAGAGTCGTATGCCTTTTCGAAATCCACCTTAAAAATCATCGTCTGCTTCTTCTTTTTTGAGCACCAATGGTACAATTCATTTAAGATGAAAGGGCCATCGAGAATTTATCGTTTCGAGATAAAAGCATATTGGACTTCATTTACCAAATCCTCCAAGACAAACACCATCCTATTTGCCAAAATCTTAGAGATGATTTTATAAATACATCCAATTAGAGTGATAGGACGGAAGTCTTTCGGTGTTTTCGCCTCTTGATTCTTAGGAATTAGAGTAATAAATGAAGAATTAATACCTTTGGAAAAGTTACCGTTGATGAAAAAGGTATTAACAGCTTCAATCATGTCATTCTCCAAAAACGACCAGTATCTTCGAAAGAAGCCAAAAGTAAAGCCATCGGGGCCAGGAGATTTATCGGTTCCACAGTCCCAGATCGCTTTTTTTATCTCATTCCGAGTAACATTAATTTCTAGATCAGATTGTTGCTCAGGACTAAGCTTATTAGGAAATTCATCATTGTTATGTAAATGAAATTTAGGAGGTCTATCAAAACGGTTGGAGAAGTAAGACAAGAACTCTTTCTTAACCAACGACGGAGTCTCGATCCAATTCCCATCAACCAAAATGCCACGTATGCTATGCGGATTTCTATTTTTATTAAGGACCCCGTGAAAATACTTCGAGTTTTCATCTCCTCCAATCGCCCATTTGACTTTCGATTTTTGAGACAACTCCGAGGAATGCAATTTCTCAATATCTTGAAGGGATTTGAAAATATCTCTACGTTTGGAACAAATATCCGAATTACCTTCTCCTTTATCAATCAGAACATCAATGTTTGATAATTCATCCTTTATCTGCTGTATGGCGCTTCTTGTTTTAAATTTGTAATCTTTTATCCAAGTGCGAATATGTTGTTTGAGATATCTCAGTTTCTTGGTAAGTTTTACCAAAGCGTTCGTATCGTCTTGAGGCGCATTCATCCAAGTTTCCTCCATGAATTTGTCAAAACCTTCCAAGTCAAACCAATAGTGATAGAACCGAAAAGGAGTAGGACCATAATCGTGGTGAGATTCACGCATAAGAATTGGTCTGTGATCAGATAGGAACTGATCTAGCGTAATCGAAGACATATCAGGATAACATCTCCACAATCCGTCGGAAATAAGAAAACGGTCTAATTTGCTCATCTTTGTCCCTGTTTTGTGACACCAAGTATATTTACAACCACCAAGAGGTAACTCTTCTAGACTAGCTGAAGATATGAATTGGTTGAAAATATTAGCACCTTGGGAATTAAACACGGATCCATACCTTTCGTTTGGAGAACGAACCTCGTTGAAGTCACCCATAACGATAACATCACCTTTCCAATTAGAGATGACAAGAGACAAATATTCCCACAGAAGTTTCTTATCACGAATATCTTGGGGAGCATAAATGGAAATGATTGCAGTTTTCTTACCACTCGGAATCCACACGCCTTGAATGATAATAAGATAATCGGAAATTGTGACATTAGTTTTATGAAACAGTCTTGGGTCCCAAACACAAAGAATCCCGCCTGAATTCCCCACTGAAGGGCTTATAGAAGAATCAAAACCATAATTTCCCCAAGAAAGCTTGATATTGAACTGATCGATGTTCTCCATTTTGGTTTCTTGTAAAGAAAGAAAACTCACGTTATGTTTATCGCATAACTCTTGTACCCAATCTTTCTTAGCCTTTTGGGCAAGGCCTTGAATGTTCAATGAAAGAAAATTCATCGGAAACCCTCGCTAACTCCTTTTGAAGATATGATCTCTCCCATATTATTCTTACATCCCTCCATGTTATATCCCATTGTTTGGCTAACTTTAATTAGTTCCTCCATAACTTGCAAGATGGAACCTCCGGATTTGGAAACAAAGTCTTTTTTGAAGTGTCTCGAGCACACTGATTTTTCAGATCCCACCTTAGTATTGTTTGGGCCAGAGTTCTGCTTAATACCAGATGATGCCCCTTCTGTGTTTTCGTTGGAGTCATGAATAACATCTTCCACCTCCACGCCTTTTGGTGAATTTATTTGAGCATCTATATCTATGTCCGGAGTGAAACCAGGAGGGTACTTCAGTGATTCTTCAACTTCGGAGTATTTTGGGTTAGACTCTTTTTTTTAAGGATGTCGTATATGTTAAAAGGATCCTTGGAATGTGATTTCACTTGGTTATCACTATTGTCTCCCTTGTCGTCTGCATTTGTTTCATGTTGTTCGAATATTGTTTCTGCTACTTCTTCGAGGTCACTATCATCTTCCATCTTGGAGTCATTATTGAGGTTGCCATTATCATCAAGAACATCGTCGTTGCTTAGCTCTTCATCAGATGAGCTAGAGTCCTCATTATCATCTTCAAAATCAGGAATCCAACCGGTCACTTCCTTAGCCCTTACCCAATAAGTCTTTCCTTGGATAATGATTTTTACCGATTCACATATGTTGTCAACAAGTTTCGTCTTCACACAAACACGTTTACTATGAAAGTAACCTTCAACCTGTTCATCAAGGTAAAGCAGTTCACCCCATTTAGAGGTGATACGGTTAAATGTGTTCTTGGTCCACGCTTTCAATGGTAATCCTTCTATGTCTATCCAAGAGACTCTTTCATCAATGCAGAACGAGTTAGAAGCTTGAATAAGTTGAGCGAACCACGAACCATTACCCATTTTGGAATTGAATTTTTTCTTGGAGTCTTCTGATTTGAATTCGATCAACACCCAAAATCCTCCCAAGTATTTAAGATTGATAGATTCAAACCCTTTGTTAGCTAATACCATTTTCAAATTAGTCAGGGCTGAGAACTCTTTGACTTTACCCATCAAGGCTAATGAGTAGTCGACTGTGTTCATACACGATTCGTCGAGAACTATAGCAGGGTAGTTCTCCTTCTTTTGGTGAAAATCGTTGTTTATCACATCCACATATGATTTTGAATTCAAAGCCCTCCCATTCTCTTTTGATTTATCCTTAAGAAAATGGTGATCAGTGTTGTTGTACCCGGTTCTAGTGTTTTTCACAGACCCTTCCTTCTGATTAAATGAGTTTACTTTGGGAGGTCTAACAAATCGAGCTGGGTTAGCGAATAAATGATACCTTCCCATCCAAATGGTATTAAGGTTTTCGATCAGGCGATTCAAGTTATGAACCTTAATAAATCTGACAAATGCGAACCTTTTCCCAATCTTAGACTTCTTCGCCGGAATGAATACGTCCACCACCGTGCCGTAGCCATTGCACACATTCCAAAGTTCCTTAGCGGTGCACCCATCTGGGGAATTAGAAACGTAGACAGAATTCGAGATTTTCGACGCCTGATCTATATTGGATTGAAGGGAGTTCTGATTAAATGAACCCATGAGACGATGCGAGGATAAAAACAGAAAACGGAAATGGATATTGATTTTAGGGGAGATGACAGAACTGAAACTCAAAGATCCCCAAATAATAAATCCGCCTAACACACTCGTTATGCAATCAAACAAGATAATCGCAATTACAGGGGTTATAACAGATTTAAAACATTAGGGAAAGAAGAGATCAGACTGTGCTTTTGAGGAAATTGAAGATCGCTGGCATGGTGGTCGTCTTTGCTACATAAATTTGCACTAGTTTCTTGACCATAGATTTAACAGGTGGTGTGTTGAATTGGCGGTGTGACGCTGACATGAAGATAATTATAACGAGAATATAAAAATTATCTTTTATGTGTAATGTTTTGAAACCCGGGTTTTTAATCGACTCGGTCTAGTCATCGGGTCACCATGTTATCGATTTAACCTGTTCGACCGCCGGGTCAACCCGGTTTAAAAAAAAAATTAATAATAATATTTGCAATGATACAAAAAGCGTACATATAAAAATCATGAATATACCTTATATTGAGCATAAAAATAATTTACTAACAAATAGAATTGCGTCGCAAATATATATAAAAAACTTGTTTTATTCATAAAAATAATAAAAAAAACCAAAACCCGGCCGGGTCTAACGAACGGGTTAACCCGGGTCACCTTAAACCCGACAGGTCGCACCGGGTTTCAAAAATATAAAACCCGGTTTAATTTAACCCTTTTTTTTATCAGAACCGGTTCAACCGGTTAACCTGGTCGACCGGGTTTCAAAACATTGGTTATGTGTCGTAAAAATTATTCGATTGTATAAGGATATAAAGTGAGTTGATGGGACTTTTGCGGAGATAGAGTGTTCAAACACTTACATTGCATCTACAGTATACATGGGATGGCATGATGGGTCCAAGTGGTGTGTGTTTTCAAGGTGAGAGAGTAGTACGTTGTAAGTTATTGTTATTTTATTTGTAAAGAAGAAAATAAAATACAAGAAAATCGAAAGCGTGCACTGGGAACTAACACAATGGGTATGTTTAGCGAAATGGGCTGGCTGGGGCTGAGGCTTATATTATAAGTCGAAATTAAAATTTGTATTTTTTTAAAACTTGTTTGGCAAATGGGTTGGGTTTGTGGCTTATTATTGCAAAATTATTAAAAATGACATAATTAAATAAATTTTTGGTATATGTTAGATATTTTTGTGAGTATATAAATAATTTATGGTTCAAAAGCTCCGGGCTAAAGTTTTTATCCCCTATTATGAGGCTTATTTTAAAAGCCTTTTCATAAGCCCGCGTGACAAACGAGACTTATTTTATAAGCCAGCTTATTTTAAAAGCCCAAGCCCTCATAACTCTACATAGGGTGTATTTGGGGAGGGGCTTATTAGGGCTTAGGCTTTTAAAATAAGTCGGCTTATAAAATAAGCCCCGTTTGTCACGCGGGCTTATGAAGTCATAAGCCCCTATAAGTCCCAGCCCCATAAAAGGGGCTAAAAATTTTAGCCCGGGGCTTATGAACCATAAATTACATGTTTACTCACAAAAATATCTAACATATACCATAAAACTCATTTAATTATATCATTTTTAGTAATTTTGCAATAATAAGTCTCAGCCCCAGCCCATTTGCCAAACAAGTTTACAAAAATACAAATTTCAATTTGGCTTATAATATAAGCCTTATCCCGAGCTCTAGCCCCATCACAAGCCTGACTTTTGAAAGTGACCCTTCCCCTGCCAACAGGGGGTAATTTATGTAACTTGTTGAAATGTATAATTAATATGACTTGAGTGGCTTACCTGAATTTATGTAGTATTACTGCTTGTTATTGGGACCAGGAGGGGGGATTTAGAGAGTTGCTGGGGAGCGAAGCAGGCATCGTAATAGGAATGTTAAGGACTGTGTATTATTTTGACATTGGGACGTAGCCAGCTAAAAAACAAGTATGAAGCACTTTTTTGGTTCTAGTGAATTTCTAAAGCGGGTCTTACTTTTTTTGTAGCATACGTTTTTAAAAATTTCCGACGTCTAAGGTGGTTCCCGGGCACCACCTAGGAAAAGTCCAAATAGCAGCCTCGGTATTCCCGCCTCAAGCACCTGAAAACCAACGTGTACTGCCCGACACTCATAGCACTTGCCAAAAACCCCTTCCCAACTAAAAAATCAAACCCCCCCCCCCCACTTCAAATATATCCCCCCCCAAAACCCTCCCCCCCCACACCAACACCACCCCCCCCCCCCCCCCCCCCCCCCCCCCCCCCCCCCCCCCCTCCCCCCCCCCCCCCCCCCCCCCCCCCACCCCCCCCCCCCCCCCCCCCCCCCCCCCCCCCCCCCCCCCCCACCCTCATTCATACACCTCATCTTTAAGTTGGATCACAACTAACGAGCCACAAGAATGCAATTACTACAATTTTGGAAGAGTTTACGATGTAACCTCACAAATAGATTACGCTATAAACTCAACTTTACGCCATAAACTATACGTTACGCCATAACCACTTCAGTTACGCCATAAACACTTATGTTACACCGTAAACCTTCCATTTGGTTACGCCGTAAAATCCATTTTGCCTATATTTTGAAAGTTAATCAGTAAGTTACGGGTAACCAACGAACGGTTAGCTAACTCCATAGAAACCTAAAATAGGTGGTCCGAATTAAGCCTCATATGGCATCCATTCTTCCTCCTATCTGAGGGGACGACTGGGACACCATCCCAGGTCATTTTCTAGCACTCTACAGCCATCCTAAAAGAGAGAAGCCAGTCCCGATCATCATCATCATACTAGTTTGGTTCGATTATCATGTTTTCATTACTTTCATTAATTGACAGTGATATTGATTGTATGAATTCAGTTTTTGACTAATCTTTTCTTATAAATTATCATTATGATTCATTTGTTTCTTGTTAGTTCTTGGTTTCTATTTAGTAATACTTTGACAATAGGAATGCTAAATATGATGCTCGCTTACCATGACCAGTGGGATAAAGTCTCGGTTACTATGACCTTTAGGACTGGGCTTTCGCGAGATAAGTAAGGATTTGATGACCATTCGATCCTGACTTTCCCAATTAGTAGAATCATTGAATCATTATGTTAATTAAGAAGTAATTAGGACCGCATCTCCTTCTCTTCAATCATACTTAGTTTATTTCTTTAAAATTTTAAATATCTTACAAATCAGTTATTCTAAACAGCTTTTAAACGTGACAACCAATTTAAACTCAGATTTGTAATCGCCCTTTAGCTCTTGGGACGACCTCGGAATTTACAAAACTACATACACACGATCGGGTTCTTGCCCTGTTAGTGCGTTTGTAAGGTGAAATAGAGTTTTATAAATTAAAAAACTTGGCTTAGTAATTATTTAAAACAATTTCGCATCAAGTTTTTGGTACGTCAGCTACGAGGAGCTAATTAGGTTTTTTATAGTTGAGTTTTGTATTTGTTTCTTTGAATAGCATAATTCTATGTTATCTTCATGTATGATTTTCAGGAAACATGGAAATGGAGCCTGACATTGAGAACATCACGATGAGCGAGTACCTTGAGTATGAAGCTACTAAAGAAAGGAGATTATGGGATGATGTTCGATCCAGAAGAAGTCCAACACATTATGATGAGGCGGATTTTAGCTTTTCTCACCGGAATAAGATTAATACTTTTTACTATCCGTATTCTCATGACATGCCTGCTTCACCTGTTCAATCTTATCCTAAGAATATTTTAGTATCTACCAAGGTAAGAACAATGTTGACATTGAAACATGACTATAGCCCTGAATATAATTTGCTAAACAAGGCCTAGTAAGAATTGCTAAATAAATACTCAAATGGGCTTTACACCAAATTTTTTGCGTCAACACAAACACCCACCTAAAACACTCCTATAGATAGAAGGATTCTGGACCTTTGATAAGGTCTTGGATGACCTTATTTAGACATAGTGAGCTGATAACCTAAAGGAATGGGCGACACGATATAGTTCAGGCTAGTATTTGTAAACAAGAGTTGATTTAGAGGCATGATTCAGGAGGAAGATGGTAATGATTGGGATACTTTTGATATGAGGGATATTATGATTAGAGACGGTAGAACGAAATTAGGCATATCTTACACCTAACGTTTTTGAGCTAATAGAAGATGTTATACAACCTTTGATCCCAAAAACCCTACACACCATACCACCTAATGAAGATTATGTAGCATCGGTTACTAAATCAATATTGGACGAACTTTTAGAAGAATTTGGAAATGAGATCTTGAATATCACCATGGTTGACGAGGGGGCTAATTTTAATCCCAATGAGGATATAGAGGAGCTTGAAAAACTTCTCGCTAACTACCCTAAGCCACATTATATGGAGATACAGGTGAATTCAGTTATCATTAATCCCGAGCCTTTCATTCATACTCAACCAATGAATCCCTTATACATAATATTTGAATCATACAAGTCGTAAACAAAACCGTATAAGGTGGATAGGGAAATGAAATCGCCTTTCTGGTATGGTCTTAAATTACCATTTCCCTACCTTGTAGCAAATGAGCATCCCGGAAAGATGTTCTAGTGCTAACTTTACCCACATTGATCCAAGTGAGGGAGGACCTAATTACCTAGTAAATAAGGGTGGAAGTCAGCCTAGAGACCTCAAACATAAAAACCAAAGGCTTCATGGGAGGTAACACCTGCCGTATGACGTAAATTCTAAGTTTGCTTAAATAAATTCGAATATTTAGTTGGTTTTTGTATGATTGCCACTAGACCTTGGTTTAGAAGCTTTATGTATAATATGGAGAACAAAAATTTCGAGGTTTCCTACGAGTGTCATTTTAAGAGTGGTGGTTAAGTGGTTGCTGGAATACAGCAGGTTACGACGTAAATATAAGGTGTCGGCGTAAATTGAATATTGTACGCGTAGTAACTCATATGATGCGCCTAGGATACGGATCTGAATAATTTTTCAAATTTTCCAAACATAATGTTTACAGCGTAACTCATATAATGGTTAGCCGTAGAAATGCCTTCCTTCAAGATAATCATTAAAATGTTTGAAGCTTTACAAAACCGTGTATATTGGTAAATGAACTTTGTGGGTATGTTCTCTGGAAACCCTCATGATACTTCACTCGTCCACTTGGGCCACCAAGTTGTTTAAAAGGCTTGTTGCATACGCTAAATGCAACCGTGATTCCTACGAAAGTGAGTTAGGATTGTATTTCTATCTTTTACTTGTTGGTATCTTTCTTTTTGTCGGATTTATGCTTTTGGTATTAGTTTTCCTGCAGCTATTACAGGTTGATGCACATGGAGTGGTGCTTGGTTGATTCTTGGCTATAGGAAGGCATTTCAAATTCGGGTTAGTTAGATATCATGTCGAAGATGATGATGGGAAATTTGTGATTATGGATGTTGCTCGAAGAAGCAGACTTGGAGCATGGCTTAGAGCATGCTATCTCTTTATTATACCGAGCAAATCTAGGGGAGTATTTCGTTCTAATTCTACTCTTATTTCATAAGTTTCATTTCCTTAATTATACAATAGGGACATTGTACGAACCAAGTAAGGGGCAGTAGAATTATCACTTGACTAATATTTGCCTTTGATTTTCTAGTTGTTCTTGAAAAATTTTTGCCGCAATTATTACAAGAATTTCGCTCACATGTTTTTTCCTAATAAACTAAGAATCTTAATTTTTGTCTCGAGCGGCTCTCATAACCTTTATCTCCCAATTGGTGAGGTTAAGCATAATAATCTTCGTTTTCATTATTATGATAAATAAATAACTACCAAAAATATGAGTGCGCGACCTGGTAGTGTTGTAGACTTTCTAGACTGGACTCATAGTACATCATTTCAAGACCTAATTGATTAGTTGGAATAGGCAGTTTAAAAGGGCAACATATTAGGAATTCACCCAAATAGCCTTTATATGTGTGTTTATCGACTTGTCACACTGCACCTGTCACTATCCTCACACCGTGTAAAACCCTAGTTACGTACACTACCACGCTGCAAGATACTCCTTAGATCACTTTGTCAAGCAATCTGTTTAAACCCTATATGTTTCTCGTTTAACCATTTCGCCTTAGCCTAACATGGTTACGCTCCTTTTATTTTCTCTAGTGGTTGAAATCTACTGGAATACTTGTAAGTCCATGTAGTTCGGGGGAATTGGGAATAAGGAATTTTACGCAGTCGTAGGAATAGAGACCAATCAGTTTATGATCATATTTAAAGGACCCACTGTATCATCAATATCAACATAGTTCATCTCCAAGAGGAGGGATGTGTGTATAATTATAACTGCAACTAGGGGCAATAATATAAAAAGAAATAAACTTTGTAGCATTTGCAATGTTTTATAAAATCGATAATGAGTAACAAGAGGATAGCAATATAAAGTCTAACCATGTGCTAAAAGAATGATATCTTAGGCCGAGGTTGGCTGCCAAATTAAGTCATCCTCAAAAAATTATGGAAGAATGGAGCTAGATAGCCCCATTAAGTGCACAAGCCTCTTTAATAATTGTGAAGAATGGAGCTAGTAGCCCATTATTGAAGATCTAATTTTCGGACTTAGACTCTTGGACCTATGCATGGACAGTAGCTAGTTATGACAACCTTAGATTACCTTAGACTATTTGTTTCGTGTTTTTATCATAACATCCATTAAATGTGTATCCATGTCTATCATAACACTTTATATCACTCAATAAACCAATGTCACCCATGTTGCCTTAGAAATTATTTAGACCCTAACTCTAGTTGGTAAAGATTTGTGTACTTTCCGAAGGCTAATGATAGATACATGCTGATGTATTGACTGAAGCAATTTAACGATCACGCCTCAACAGATGAACACTTAGATTAGGTAATGGAAGTTGAGTGTCTTCGATTCATCCCATTTTGTAAGGTTTCGGATTAAGGTATTCTGTGGCATAAGTAACTATATAAATTTATTTATTGCGAGTGATAAATTGGGGAAGGAAATCTTTTTTATAAAAATTATTCCTATGGTTTTACTTGAGGGAAACTGGGCAATGTAGAAGTCAAGTGGGGGGATATTTGATAACATCAAATATTTAATATTTTTAGTGTTAAAATCCCCATGAAAATGCTTGCAAATATCTTATAAATACCTGAATATGATACTTAATCACTTATTTTGTTCGCGTTTCAGGAAAAAACGAAGCATTTGCAAAGCAAACACTAGAATTTAGAGGAGGTCAATAGTCAATAAACAAGGCATTGGAGTTTAGGTGACGTGGATCGCTTATCGCATCTTTTGTAGTTGTAGAAATATTACAGTACGGTAGATCTTCAATATCAACTTACATTCTCTTCATGTTGATTGGTGACGCGACTACATGAACTCTGATAGTAACACATAACGGATCAAGTACTTAGAAGTTACTCGTCAATACAGAATCACTCCATTCATACGTCAACATCTTATCGAGTCTCATGTTTCGCTCGCCAATAACAGACTGATGTTTAAGTTTGACCCGACGTTTAAATCAAGAATCGCGCTGTCGAACAAAACAAACTATAATTGCGTTGATCATGATCCAAGGAAAATTTTTTGTTTTTCCAAACCATACATTTTTTTATAAAATGGGACAAACATTGAAAATAAAATATATACAAAACATTTTTTATGTATTTATAAGAAATTGTTTTATTCAAAATGAAAATATTTTGGAATTCGAAATTTTTCTACCCAAAAAAAACGACTAGAAAGTTCCAGAAAGAACCTTCTACACAAAAAGACAAAAATGAGGAGCGTGCTGGAAAAATGGGCGGGCCCGCCTTAATTAATTAAAGGGGGACAGCCATTAATTAAGGGGACCGCCTCTTGTTAATAGTTCTAGGGCGACCGCCAAAATTACTCAAATTAATAAGAGTTCGTGAGTGTCTCTATAAATAGTGGTACTGTATTCCACGATTTTGTCTACCTTGTTTTTGCACGTGTGTGTGTTTCTCAGTATCTGAAAGTCTTCTTGATTCAAACCTTTTTCCTTTGATCACTTAAATTGTTATAAGTTTTGTTTAATTTGTGATCCAAATCATCCCTAGATCCATAGCATCAGTGCATGAGAGAACTCGCCCGCTTAACATCAAGATGCGAAGTTATAGTGTGATTAGTTAGTGCATTGTGACATCGTCTTACATTACAATGTATTTGATCGAAGCAATGTATTCTAAACTTTTGTAATAGTTAGATCATCGTGATCAGTAAGAAGGTATGTTAGATTCATGATGATTGGTATTGTCTTGGTGATGTAAAGTTGTGAAGTGTAGGTAAGATGAGAAGATGTAGTGAAGTTATGAAGTGTAGGAGGAAGCGATGTTAGTGATGTGAAGTTGTGAATTTGATGTAGTTGTGAAAGTTGATGTTGTTGAAGTCGGTGGTAAGTAAGTGCAGAAAGTTGATGAAGTCGTGATAGATGGTGGGTTCTAGCTAAGATTAGAACTTGACATCTAGCTTAGTGATTAGAAATTGATGATAACAACATAGATATACGGTTTTCTACCGCCGCTAAAAGGGAGCTTGCGTGACTAGTGAAGATAACTCTCTACGAAGTATTGGTGCATCGGGTAGTGGAACTAGTAGGTGCGAAGAGGTGCTTTCTAGGACACCGAACTCCACTATAATTCATCGTGTCCAGTATTGGCATTTCTTTTTTTTACTCGCTACTGTTTACAATTCTCTATAAGTATGCATCTTTATCACTCTATAGATTTTATTTGCAATTCGTGTGTTGTTTTTTGTCGTTATAAGTTTTGATTGTGTTTGTGTCATGGATTGATGTGAACATTGATGTGAATATGTATTGTTGGTATAGAATTTATATAAACACTCTTCATATTATATCACGCTTGATCGGTGATTTGGATCAGGACACTTTTTAAGATTTAAAGAAAAACGTATACCCGCCCTTTATGTATTTCCACAATTTGGAATTAGACTCCATGAAAGGCTCGTGAAAGAAAACTATGTGAAACGTAATAGAAACAAAGACCGAGAGAAAGAAATGCTCTTGGTGAAGTGTTTCTAGTATTTGACCTTTAAAACTAAATTCATACTAACTCTTGATAAGTTGATTCAAGCGGCCATGAGATAGAAGGGATAGAACGTAGATATCTACAACTTTCGTGTTTTGGGTTTGAGCCGGATCACAACTGACGAGCCACAAGAATGCAATTACTACAATTTTGGAAGAGTTTACGCTGATAACCCATCCATCAATTATATGATACGCTCATAACTCGATAAACATTTACGCATGTAACACTTATGTTACCAGCACTACTTAACTAATACGTTACACCATTTTACCACTTCAGTCACGCCATAAACACTTATGTTACGCCGTAAACCTTCTATTTGATTACGCCGTAAAGTCCATTTTGCCAATATTTTGGAAAGTCTACATCAACAAGGTTATGGCGTTGTGTAAACCAACGAGTTCGTACACCGTAATAAACCATTCTGAAACCTATAAATAGGGCCGAATTCACCTCATTTGGCAATCCATTCTTCCTTCCCATCAGAAGGGACAACGACTAGGACACCATCCTCAGGTCGTTTCAGCAACCACATCCACGCACTAGAATAGAGAAGTAGATCACCACTCGATCATCACATCCTACTAGTTTCGCGAGTACAGTTCGATTATTCAGTGTTTTCTTACTTTCATTAATTGACAGTGATATTGATTATATGAATTCAGTTTTCGGCTAAGCTTTTCTTATTAATTATCATTATGATTCATTTGTTTCTTGTTAATTCTTGGTATCTATTTGGTTAAAATAAACTTCTTTAAAAAAAAAACCCCCATAGGAGAATGCAAAAATAGGAATTGCTCGGTACTATGACTGTAGGACTGGGCTTTCACGAGATAAGTACGAATTTGATGACCATTCGATCCTGACTTTCCCAATTAGTAGAATCATTGAATCATTATGTTAATTAAGAAGTAATTAGGACCGCATCTCCTTCTCTTCAATCATACTTAGTTCATTTCTTTAAAGTTTTCATTCTCTTACAAATCAGTTATTCTAAACAGCTTTTAAACGTGGCTATCAAATTTAACTTAGATTTGTAACCGCCCTTTAGCTCTTGGGACGACTACGGATTTACTATCAAAATACACTAACTCAACGATCGGGTTCTTGCCGTTAGTTGCTTATTGTACGGTTGAAACCGAGTTTTATAACATTTAAAAATCCTTGGCTTTATAGTAATTATTCAAAAAACATCTCGTTTAGCATACAAAGGATCCGTTATACGAAATGAGAAATGCAGTGAGCTGCCATAACCTGCACGAGAAGTCAAAGTAGGTTGCTATATAAGAATCTTCTTTATATGGTGAAAACCATGCTAAGTGCGTGCAATGCCGAGAAGTAAGTATGATGCAAAATATGATATGGCCAAATGATGTATAAAGTAATTATGGCAATATGATATATAATCTATGTCTGTATATATATGTGTGTATATAATATATAATTTGCTATTATGTTATTCTGACTAATTATAAATATTATATTAATATATATATATATATATATATATTATATATATATAGTATTACCTAGATATCAATGCAGGTAAGAAATGTGTGGATCACATATGGTTATAGGACTAGACCTAGTATATAAGCTACCTTGGTTCACTTTAACCTTGGCTTTGTACCAATCTGTCACAACCCCCAAACGGGGCGCACTGGGACAGAATAGGTGGTCCTGGTGGGCGTGACATCACGCATGCATCACTAACAAAATCTGAGAGTAATACGACCTCTATCTCGCGCGACATTTGATATAAACATAAACTGTTGCTTAGTGGATTATATCAAAATAAAGTCTTAGCATTTCTTGACATAAATGAAATAGTTTTAGCGGAAGCTTAAGTAAAATGCAGCAGAATCATAACATGTTTTTAAGACAACGAGTATTTAAGTTTAAAGATTAATCTCATGAGTCAATTAAAAGACATCCAACATGCAATTGCACTCATATAGCCACTTCAAGAACAATCCAGCTAAGCACCTGAGAAAACATGCTTAAAACAGTCAACATTAAAGTCTCGCGTGAGAATTCATTAGGTTTGAATTGTGTTCAAAGGTTAGACCACAACGATTCTTAAAAGTGATTGTGACTATTATAACAGAACAATATGACATGAAAAGTTTTAGTTGCGCTAAGCTCATGGACAACTGATGGTAAATTCAAGTCGCTCTACATCAGAATATGCTCAAAGTGTCTCGAATACTTGCCCTACAGATGTCTGACCAAGACACCCCTAAAGGCTAGCGCAGCTCTACGACATGATTTATAGACATCCTGTTACGTTCACTCGAAGAACAGAGAATCAAGTAAGTGCAGAGGCTTACCTACGGATAGGAAGAAATAGTCCAGATAGATCTATCTATAACATTCCTACGCTTACTTACCTAATCGGTGGTCATAAAGTAACGCTAACTGTTCATGATGTTCGTGCGATGATATATGGTCTAAATCGCTACTTAGGCAACGCACGTAAGAGGAAATGATAAACTGAAAAACATTATGTCTAAAATTAAAACAAGCATGTTTTCACCCACAACACAGTAATAAAGTGTTGAAAAGTCATAAAACATGGAAGTTTGAATCTCACCTTAGAGCGATCGACGCGAAATGAATATTCACGTAGAGACGAGATGATACATAATCCTAGCCGGTCACCTAAAGGAATGACGCGTCATCTGAGGTGCTAAGTATGATTTACGAAACCAAAAGCAAAATGTTTCACACGAGAAGGCCATCTGTATGGTGTTTGTGTCTTTGTAGAAAATTGTGTCGTTACGTGACAAAATGTTCATTGATTAAATACGCTACGGTTTTACTAGAGAAAGTTCTATTTGTAGGAAAGTTTTTTTTTAAGTTTTAAGAGTTAATACATCCTTGATATTTTGTTAATCACATACATATTTCTGAAAACGGTTTATCAATACCTAACCGCCAAACTTTTACTCTGTCTTGAGACTTATCTCAAAGTTGATATTTTTAGATGTCTTACCGCTTTTATAACATTCAGCTCCTATTTCATATTACCTTTATGACGTTTTTTATATTTTCTAATCAACAGCTAATGTTCTATATGTATTCGCCCAATTTTTGAAAGCCTCAAAAAGGTCTCCAAAAGTGTCCAAAAGACAACCTATCGTTGTAATTCCAGCAAACAAGGCTTGTTTTAGTGTTAGTTGCCGAAAAATATGCGTTGCCAAATGTTCATAACAGTTGGTCATAACTTGTTCGTTTTAAGTGTGTGTTTCGATTACGATTCTTTACTGAACTAGCGGGAGGGGAATACAGTTACTGTCATAAGTCTTATGTTTCTAAACTCCTTAAAACATTTTTAAAAATCCCCTTTTTAGCCTAGGTTAGAGATGTTCTCGGTATCATCAGCTTTATTTGCACATAAGACACAACCAAGAAATCACGTTCCCAAACTCTCTCATTAGTGCCTATTTAGCCTAGAACTCCAATCCACTCAATATTTCCGCATCAAGAACCAGCAAGTAAGAATAACTAAACCTGAAAATACTTTCATTTCGTATTGTGTGTTTCAAAACACTCCAGAGATTCACTCATTACTCACAACCAAAACTCCTGTTTGTAAGTTCAAAGAATCATAAAAAAATACTAGTTTATGTTGTTAACTTGTGTTATTTTCAATAAAAGCCACAAACACATAAGCCTTATAAAATTAGAGAATGATGAGGTTACAGGAAATAGAACACTTACAAAAATATGAGGAGTCAAGTAACACACATGATCTGAACAAGAACCTATAGTGAATCTCATTAAGAAATAACCCCAAGATGATCTTGTAAAACCTACTTGAGTAGAACCAAAACCATGTCAACTTATGAAATCTTGAATAATCCTTGAAACCAAAGAAACTTCATACATTATATGGGAAAATCATCTTTAGATATGAAGTTGAACATGATTTGGAATTAGTTATATCATGTAGAAATGAAAAATATATGAAAGTGTTTGTGTGTATGTGTTCGCTGTTGTAAGAGTGAGCAAGAAAGAAGAAGAAGGCCAGACGAGGGAGAGGAATATATTTCTTGGTGGCTTCCAATGAAGAGGTAATACCCTAAGTTGTTAATCACTTTGGTATTTATTGGATCATGATATTTGCCATTAAGGAGGTCACTCTATAGAGCTATATCGATAGAAGGGAACTAAATGGCTAATGTGAACAAAACACACACCAAAAGGGGTGTTGTTGGAGTTTGGTGTCGCGAACGCGCAAAGATCCAAGGGAGGTGGGGGTTCAGTGGTTGATACTGCTTTGTTCTAATTAATCAAGAATCCGCGCACCTTAATACATAGATGGAGTTGTGTAGCCTTGAACATGCTAAGATGCAATAGATGAGAGTAGTGATGTGTGTTGGGTTGCATGGACCATTCCAAAGGGTTGGAACCATAGAACAGCATGAGTTTACCATAATGGCCATCGAGAGATGGTATATCATACATCAACTAGAGATATACCAGGAGGTTGCTTTATTCGGTTAGGGAGCGGGTGGACTGAGTCTGTGTGGCACATATGCGCCTGGGTGGGAGGAAACATGTCCCTATCCATGTTTCCTAAGCTTGTATTTAAAATAAAGTAAAAAGATTCCACTCCATTTAATTAAGAGTGTGCATATATGCGTGTGAATTGAGTAGGGGGGGGGGGGATGACCACGAAATTTTTGACTTCTAAACCCAACATATACAATAACATAGATAGTGTTGTAGATCTAACGAAAAGATACGGGGTTTTCGGAGGTTACCTGTCTAGACAGTCAAAAATGCGAAAAACGTAAATTATACGCTAAAATGTAAAAATTAATATCGGGAGTGAACGTAAACTACGTAACACTTTAAAATGATAAAATATTTCATATAATATCTAGACTAATCAAAATCCGAAGCCGGAACGCGTCTGATGACGCTTTTCAAATTCACGCGGGATAACCTCTCGGTTTTAGGTTAAATTCAAACGTAACAGATAAAATTCAAAATAATAATCGAAATAGTTTAAAATATTGACCTGAAATTTATGGGGTGTGACAATTATTGGAAATTTTAGGTGACATATGGTTTTTCACCAACTTTTGACACAATTAATTATAGACTCGAGTTGTCTTAATGAATAACACGTTATTAAGTTACATGCTTCTTCGTAAGAGTTTCATAACGATATAATAAGTGTCTAAAACTTAGCTAGTGTGAATGAGAAATCGTGTCTTAGAGTGGGTGTTTATAATGGAACGTAAAGAAATAAATTGTATTAATCTTGTCCCATGTTTGTGTTTATATGTATCTTGTTGAAATCTTTGAATTATGATAAGAAACTTGGATAATTAGAGAACTTGTGTCTATAGCTACCAAAATTAAAATATCTTGTTAAAATCAAGACATTATTTACAGACGGTTTAGATTGGAAGACAAAATATCACCGCAATAAAAAGCGCTAACTAGAGAACTTGTGTCTATTAGTTGTTTTCTTACCCGGTTGTAAAAGGTAAATACACACCTCTTGTGGTATAAAAATAGATGAATAAATGAGGATTGCCCAAGCCAATTTTTTTCAAAGTTTGTAATAGCTTAGCATGGCCTAGTCCACTCACATTATAGAACTTGAACACACTTCCATGGATATCTAAGTACTTACTGTAGGATTCATGAGATCCACTATGAACATTAGCCAATTAATGTTTGACATTCAAGAATTGGAAAGATGCACATTAAATTGCTATCACCGCTAGAACTTTATACACTAGAGTGAAGGAACAATCGATGTAATGTTGTCATGAATCTCAGTGGGAGTGAGAAGAGCCGCATTTTTTATGATAGAATGAACATACTTTTTATGTTAGATCAAATTTAAGAGTGGGAGATTATGAGTTTGTTTTTACCCTATAGGCATATCTCAGACTGTATTTCGTGGTTTTGGCTTGAAATAGATAAATTTCCAAGGTGTGATCATCTTTCATTTTAGTTAAAGAATCACCGTTGTATTATCTTATAACCTATTGCCATTTCGTATGATTGTCGGTTCTTGTTTTATGTTTATCTACAGATAGTGTTGGGTAATTATACATTTCAGACTTTAGTACGTTAGCTTTATTGTATACTGTTTTAGCGTACGCTAGTTATGTAGTTTCTCGTACATGACAGATAAAAAATGTTTAAGTACTGCCTATCAGTAGTTGTGTAACGTTAGTTAATAAAATAGTTAAAGAGGAAATATAGAGTTAAGAGAGAATAGTATAATGAGTTATAGTATAGAAAAGGATAATTGCTATGTGTGAGGAATTATTACAGGCGTTTTGTAAGCCAAGATTAAGGGTATTCCTTTATTGTATATAAAGGATGACCCTTACGGATCCATAGATAGAGACATCGTGTCATTTATGTTTAATCTGTCATAGTTTAGCAGTTAATAGCAAATGCTTAGTTTTCAATATTCATTGTTCTTCTGTGTCATGTATAGAGTGATTCCAATATAACTATTTGTAGTGTTTCTTTAATCATTGGATCTCTGTAGTTTGTTTGTGAAAATCTATTCATTTTTAGTACAACGCTCTGTATGTCAAATGGTAGTAAGATCTTATTCATAAGGGATTCACAAAGTGGTATCAGCGCGTTGTAGAGAAACTCGCTGTAAAAGATATCAATAACCAGTTATTAAGTACCATCTTAGTTTCTGTTGTCAAGTTGCATGAGTGTCATATGGCACTTGGATCAGAAGATGATATTCCACCACCACCCATCCACAAACACAAACACGTAGAACATAATTCTCCGCTCAGAACTGGTCTTCAACCATAAACTTCCTATTTCTCCTATAATAGAAAGGTGCATCAGAAAATTATGGCATGACTGGGTCATGAAAGTATGCGAACTATTATTGTGGCCCATACAGACTATCCTATCTGGGAAGTTATTCAAAGAGGAAATGGTCCCGTGTGTTGTCATCTGAACTGAATGACAAAATGGCTTTGTGAATGCAAAGGTTTTGCCTATCGATAAGAACTGCAGAAGAGAAAATTTTAGCCAGAGCTAATAGAGGAAAAGACTCAGCTAAGAGAAACCAGTCTTTTGCTTTATGGCTTTACAGGAAGATCACCTTGCTAACTTTCATAAAATGATGATGCTAACGAAGATTGATGGCAAAGCTTATCTCACAATAAGTACGTGATTTTGTGGAATGATTAAAATCAAAGAGATATGCAAAAAGTATATACTAAGAAGCTCAGATAAGACATTTCAAAGGTCTTCTCTGTTATCAGAATAATCAGAAGGGCATACAATAAAGGCTATGTGCGTTGATGTTTTCAGATGTGCTTCTAAGGTCATATAGAAGATTCATGTGTTGTCAGGTCGTCATTCAACGTGAGAGTTCAAGATGATCAGAGAAAATTCCTTTAAGGTCTCTTATCGTTTTGCCTTTTTCCGGTCAATAAGTTTCCTTTAATCATTGACGTGGCCAGAGATAGGACTTTGTGGACAGTCTTCAGTTTGATGATCTGTATAATTAATTGTAGAGTCTTTGAGTCTGATGTTAAAGGGCTCTACTGCATCATCCTTCTAGGCACACAAAAATGTAGCATTCGTTTCAGAGAACACTTAGCAATATAATGATGGGTGTGTTCAAGAGTAACGCGAATGTGTGCATTGATTATTTAAATCTTATATAGAGTTCATGTACCATTGACGGATGATTACATGTACTTCTCCAACTCCTTGCTAAGCAGATCAATACAGTGTGTCAGATATTGGATCCGTATGGTATTGATCTAAGAAGTCGCTGTTGGTGAGTGTTATTGAAGTTTTAGCATAAATGAGCAATGGACTTGAAAATGGCAGGTGAGCCTCAGTGATGATTTCCAGAGAATGAAAAAGGTTCTGTACAAAAAGGACAGGTTTAGACAGCTACAATTTAATGCCAAGGAAACACCGGGATTTATTGTTTGATCAGTTGAATCCCGTACAAAGAGTCGAGTGCGCACTTTTAGTTGTCACAAGACAGTGGGCATTTTGCTAGAGAGATGCTACAGGTCAGGGGAATAATATAGTAGGAGCGAGAGACGATTACTTGGAGACGGCTCGGAGAGTGACTGTAAGTGTGTTAGCCGATCAATGGGAGAAGCTAGGTAAGACGTGGGTGGACTCTATAGCTTTGCAAAACTCTTGTAGTGGAAGTAAGGTGTTGATATGTTTGTGGTACAGTCACTCAGAAGTATCATTAATTAGAATCAATTTGGAGAAATGATAGATGTGGTGGTACGGCGCTAGAAATGCAGCATCAATCTCAAGGATCTTATAGGACACAGACTCTGTGCTAAATTGTCTTGTCCAATGAAGTATGTGTAAGAGTGTCTTATGCTAAACTTGAAAAAATTGAGATATGATGAGAACAGAAGATGGGAAAAACTTTGGAGATGACCAATCTCGAAATACAGCATATACTCAAGCTTTAAAGAGAACGTTGAAGGCGCATACTGACTTAGTGTTGATTGTGCCGATTGAAGTCGCAAAAATGAACTTTGGGTATGAGGAAAAGATCAATGGTTTATGAACATGAGTAGATGAGAGATGAAATGAGTGTAAAGAGAGTACTCTTCGTTAATACATAAGAATACTCGTGGCAGAAGCTGAAAAAGAAAAAAAAGATTTAAAAGTAAAGTAGAAAAATCGCGGCACAACGTGACCAATCTTTCAAGCACTAAGGTGGTTCCTAGTGAATTTCCCGGGCACCACCTAGAACAAGCCTGGGTCCGCCTCTGCACCTGAACCACCGTCGTCGCCACTCATCGCACCTTGACAACAACCACCACCGAATCTACCGTGTGATGTACAAAACTAGGGGCATACTAATGTAGTAATGTTTGTCTAACTAAGTTGGAACGTTAAAAAAATTAATACTATTTTTGATGCAAGAAGGTTTAATGAGATTCCAGATAAGAGAATGAGAAAAATAAGGAATTTAAATATTAATTTTACACATAAAAGTTCACAAGTAAAAATGATATGGGTTTTTGTTTTGAATAGATCTGGGTTGGTGTTTTGTATGTTCTTGAGAATTAAAAAGAAATAGCAATAGTCTAATCAAATAGAAAAAAATGAATTAGCTGCTGACTAATTATTGCAAATGAAGACAAACATGACTTTAGGGACCAAATGTGTAATGGGAAAAAGACAAAAAAATAACAATACTAACGGATAGATTTTTGAATTTTGACTTTTAAGTTGATAGAGACCAATTGTGCAATCAAATATTGGATGAAAAGACGTAAATACCTATAGCGTGCAAGGCACATGGGAGAGATAACAACGGATTTAACTGTCGTTAGGTATAACGGGGCTCGTGAGATCAAACGGGTAATGAACAGTTGCCCAAAGGGACTCCGTATGAGAGTCCCCATTATCTGAGGACCAAACGGGCAAACGGGGTGGAGTTCAGGGACTAGCAGTGTAATTTACCCTTAATTATATTTTACTTTTTCTCAAAAAAAAAATTCAAATGATTATTTTAATCATTACTTATATTAATTTTTTTTTTCTCTTTTTACTTATCCAAGTATATACATCAAAATAAACAAATATATACACATGAAACTCAAAATTAATTATTACAATTTTTATTAAGTAATTTTCACTTACTTTTTTGTTCACGAGAATATTATAAAATTACATTAAATTAGATTCTAACTTTAAGAAGCACGATATTTACTAGACCTTACACCTACGACGTGCAATTACATCGTGTGATACGAAATTATTTTGTTATCATTAATATTTGTTTTCAAACAAAAATTCGAAACGTATGCTCTAGCGATTGTTGTCAAGATGAAAAATTCCGAACGTACGCTCAGGAGTGGTGATAGGACTAACTTTGCAACGGAACGATAACCCAAGTACTATTTCCGTATAGTGTCATTAAGGATTAACTTTGCAACCGAACGATAACCCAAGGACTATTTTCGTATATTTTTTACTCGGGAGTGGTGAAAGGACTAGCTTTGCAACGGAATGATAACTCAAAGACTATTTTCGTATATTTTTCCTCGAGGTTGGTAAAAAAAATCACGAATCCCAAGCCAAGACTGTACTGGTAAATGTTATATACTAATAATAATAGTTTCGTATAGTGTCATTAAGGACTAACTTTGCAACGGAACAATAACTCAAAGACTATTTTCGTATATTTTTTACTCGGGAGTCGTGAAAATTTCAGAAATAGTTCTTGGGATATCGTTAAATTGCAAAATTAGTCATTGAGGACTAACTTTGCAACGGAACAATAACCAAGGACTATTTTCGTATATTTTTCTTCGTGGTTGGTGAAAAAATCACGAATCCAAAAAATGTACTGATAAATGTTATATAGTAATAATAATAATTAATAAATAAAAAGATAAATTTTAATTTAAAAATAAAATTTGTAAACTTTCTCATGAAAATATTTTATCAAAAAATATGAATCGATGGTTTTGTTTACGAAACTAGCAAGTCAAATATAAACCGTAATTTTTTTTTGTGTCTGGCAACCATTTTTTATTGTTCTCGTACACAAAAATATTAATGGGAAATGTCGCTAATAAAGGCTACAGATTGATACTTGATAGGGTGACTTTAAAAAAAGAAATGTTATTACTTATTAGTGTTTATTTTGTGGATTTGGTGTATTTTTAATGGAAAAAGATCTTCTAAAGTTGTAGTCAAACATGATTGGTAAAGTTAAGTTTGTTGTGAGTGAAGATAAACAAGTGGACCCTTGAATTTTATTAAAAGAAAAATGTTTATTCATGTAACTTATTTGTGATTGGTGAACATGATGTATCATATTTGACTCAACTTGAGAGGATTCTAATCCATTTTTAATAGCACCCTAAATTTATTCAAACATTTAAAACTTTTCAAATTTCAATGTAAACAAAGTTTTCATTCTTTCTTTTTGAGAAAAGTTAAAAATACCAATGTCTTAATGTTTTACATTTTCAACTTGTAAAAATTTTCACTTTTTAAGGTTCATGATTTTAGTACCCGTTTGGTTTGTAAGCGGGTTTAGGATTAGAATTTAATTTTGAATTTGATGTGGATTTAGAAAAATAAATAAATAAAATGAGATGTAAAATAATATTATATATTGTATACGTTTTAAATTAAAAAAATATTTACAATTTAAATTATTATAAAAATAAGGGGTAAATTACACTGTTGGTCCTCAAACTCTACCCCGTTTGCGGATTCAGTCCCTTGTTTTAAAAATCGGTGGTCATTTTGGTGCGAGTTTGGTCCCAAAGGATGAATGATCATTAAGTCGCTTCGTTAGTGATGGGTATTATGGTAATTTCGCATAAAAAGTATGTTATTGCACCATTGGTCCCTCATCACCAAAAATTTCAAATTCAAACATTACTTGTTGAGTTAACTACATTTTTGGTCCAGCAACCATCGCTGGTCACCACCACCTTCGCCAATCGCCTTCAGCAACTAACAAAAATATCCGACCACCACCACCTTCGCCAATCGCCTCCAGCAACCATCACTGGTCACCACCACCTTCGCTGCCTAACTGTCGTGCATCGCCACCACCAGATCTGGTGGTGGGTTCGAGTGTATGTTGGTTGAATGAGATGATATATTTGATGGGATCTTGATATTAAATCAATAAATCTCATAACAACATCCAAACATTATTCCAGAGTATATTCTAAAAGTAAATCAAGATTGAGGTTGTTCGAAATATAAAAGGGAAGAAAGCACCAAGAAAGAACCAACAAGCAATAAAAGGTTGTAAATTTTGGGTTTCGTGATTTACGAAAATAAAAGAAATGAAAGAGGACGTTCGAAATATTTGGGTTAGTGATTCGAAATTGTTTAGGTTGGAAGTTAGTTTATAAAGAAGATTCGGGTGTTGAAGGAGTTATTGGTATCTCTTGTGGTTGAATGAATATGTGTTGAAATTGATTTAAAAAGCTACTGATTTTTTTAAAGAAGAAAGCTACTGATTGAGTGCGTGTAATTTTGTAAATGAATTTTTGTTGAATGAATTTGGTTTAGAATTAGATTTGTTGATTTTGCCATTTAGTTTTTTTGTTTTATGTCTTTAGCAGGTGGCACATAAGCAATTGTTGAAATAATAATAATAATAATAATAATAATAATAATAATAATAATAATAATAATTAAAAGGGTGTGTTTTTGTGTGGGCGATCTCACCTGCGTTTCCATGGATCTACTCCTCCGGTCAAACCATCGTCTCAACGCATGAAGATCACACCTTCCCTCTTTGATTCAACATCCAAGTTGTATCATTGCTTCAACTCCTCTGTTGAAGATCCATGTTTGCTTACTTTTAGTGGTTTGATTCATGCGCGTCGTTTCCATCCTCGGAAGCTTTGTGGGCTACTGTTCTTTAGGGGTGTGTTTGAGGCTATTCAGTTGCTGTTGTTTCAGAGTAGGTGTGCCGTGCACTTTGGGGTTTAACTATTGGCTTCGCGTGGGTATCGTAGCAGGTCTGCCCCCGGTTCAGTAGGTTGTGTTTGGTTCCGTTCAGCTTGTGATTCGTGCAGTTCTGAATCCGACAGTAGCGTGCATCCTCTTTTGGTTCTATCAGTGCTCATCTTCACGTTAGGGGGTTTGTTGGGTTTCTCGAACAGTTTCAGGTTATCCGTTTAGGGTCCTCACTTGTCTGATGGTCCTTGGTTCCCTTCCCTTATATTTTGTTGCTGCTGTTTTAGTCACGTGTAGGGGCTTCGCATCGTGCTCTTTTCGGCTCAGTGGTTGGTTACCTGAAATTGTTATGTTATCTGCTGCTACTAGTTTCGTTACGTATCCGGGGTATACAACCTTCTGTTTCGTTTTCAAGACTGGTTTCGGCTGCGGTTAATTATAAAAAAAATTATTGTTGTTGTTCTTGGTTCTGTAACACCCCCAAAATCTGGTACAACGCAGCGGAATGGTAACAATGGGGTGCTACTTCAGGGCACAAAACACAAGTCACGGAAAACGACCTCAAAAGAGATGTTTTAAGATAAATTTTACATTTGATATATTAAAATCAGAGTTTACAAATTATTTAATGGTACTCAAATTATTATGCGTTCAAAAATATATCCGCGCGACTCGAATGCTCCCAATGCTCCACTAGCAAATAATAACCTGAGAAAAACATGCAAAAACGGTCAACATAAAGTTGGTGAATTCATAGGTTTAAGTAAAAGCAGTGTTGAAATAATTTAAGAAATGTCTTTGTAAGAAAAGTAGCGTTACAGTATTTCAAAGTGTTATTTCCGAAATCCAAGTAGTGATTCAGTAAATCAAGTAATGTTTAGTAGTGGACCACAAGATCGAAGTAATGGTGGACTAAGTACGTATTCCGAAGTCCAAAACAAGTAATAGCAGACTATGTACGTATTCCATAGTCCAAAATAGGTAAGGTAGACAAGAGAAACACATTCATCATGTCCAACACTTTGTATTATTGCACTAAGCTCATGACCCCGAAGCCTTAACTAGTTTGTGCCCCAAATGTATAGGATGCTTGCCAACAACCTAAAAGTATTCTCAATGTTAAATGCACCATGGTCAACTTGTGACCAGAAATTCCAGGTGGGGATTGTCAGTCCCGATAGATCTATCCACAACACTCGCGCTCACTACAATAGCAATTGACGGTTCATGATATAGTAGGGACTTAATTGGCAATAGTGGTAACTTAGGCAATAATATTCAGGCAGTAATCTGGATAGCATACAGTTTAAAACAAAACACTTGTGTCCGTAGTAAAACAATCATGTTGTTCAAAATTCACGGTTTCAAATATAGGTATTCAACGATCTCAAATCATGTAGTAAACAAATCAAGCTTTGGTAAAAATAGTCATGTAACGCTTATGTAGTAGAAATCAATAAGTTCACTTAGTAAAACGAGCATGTATTCCCCTCGCGGGTTTATAAAACATTGAAAAGATTGAAATGCGAGACTATGAACTCACAAAGTATTGAAAAGTAATCACATTGTTATAAGATAAACGAGTATGTAAAAGAGTTTGTAAACAAGCATGTATTCCCCTCGCGGATTTATAAAACATTAAAAAGATTGAATTGCGAGACTATGAACTCACCTTAGGAGTGAAGTGACGAAATAATCAGGTAAATGGCAGAAAATGTATCACGGAAATATCCGAAAGCAACCTAAGTAAATATATGTCTCGTATGAGTACCAAGTACTTTAATTAATAACATTGAATATAATCTTATAGTTGTTATATCGCACTATCGTTCGGGCTATCATAATTAAAGAGGTTATGATATAAGAATAAGTGCATATAATCATAAACATAAATAATAACTCATTTTTCATATTAGAAGGTCCTTAGTGGTGATTATGGCTATATTTAACATGTAACACATAAAATCATAAGAAATAAAAGTATAAATGTAACACCCCCAAAAATCACTTACAGCGCAGCGGAATACCAAATGGGGTGTTACTTCGTAATACACAGCAATAGTTAATGTTACATCGATATCACATTGAATCATACGTTGAACGTCTAATTGCACAACAGATAACACATTGACTCTTACGTTGAAACGGTCTAATGCACAACGTTAACACATTGGTTTTACTGCATACGTTGAACGTCAATGTACAACGACAACACACCGAGTCATCCGTTGAAGTTTAATGTTCAACGATACATCAATCCGAGTCATCGTTGAACGTCTAATGTACAACAATAACATATCGACTCATCCGTTGAACGTCTAATGTACAACGATAACACATTGACTCATCCGTTGAACGTCTAATGTACAACGATAACACATTGACTCATCCGTTGAACGTCTAATGTACAACGACAACACATCGAGTCATCCGTTGAACGTCTAATGTTACCTACGATGTATATTGACTCATCCATTGAACGTTAATGGTTAAAAACGATAACACTTGACTCATACGTTGAACGTCTAATGCTTCAACGATTACACATGGACTCATACGTTGGACGTCTTCAATGTACAACGACAACACATAGATGTCATCCGTTGAACGTCTAATGTACTAACGGACATCATATATTACGTCATCCGATTGAACGTCTAATGTACAACAAAGTAATTATCGACTCATCCGTTGATCGTCTATTGTACAATGATAACACATTGATCATACCGGTTGAACGTCTAATGTACAACGATAACACATTGACTCATCCGTTGAACGTATAATGTACAACGATAACAAACATTGACTCATAGTTGAAGGTCTAATGTTGCAACGACAAACACATCGAGTTATCCGTTTAACGTCTAATGTCAACGATAACTATTGACTCATCCATTGACGTCGAATGTCAACAATAATCCACATTTGACTCATCCGTTGTACGTTAATATACAACGATTTACACATTGACTATACGTTGAAGTCTAATGCACCAACGATAACACATTGACTCTTACGGTGACGTCATAATGTAGCAAAGATAACACATTGTACTCTTTCCGTGAACGTCTAATGTACAACGATAACACATTGTTCATAAGTGAAGTCTAATGTACAACGACAACACATCGAGTTATCCGTTTAACGTCTAATGTACAACGATAACATATTGACTCATCCATTGAACGTCTAATGTACAACAATAACACATTGACTCATCCGTTGAACGTCTAATGTACAACGATAACTCATTGTACTATAGTTGAAGTCTATGAACAACGTTTTACCACATTGACTCTTACGTTTGAACGTCTAATGCACAAACGATTAAACACATTGACTCATACGTTGAAACGTCTAATGTACAACGACAACACACCGAGTCATCCGTTGAACGTCTAATGTACAACGACATCATATCCAGTCATCCGTGAACGAACCGAGAAACCGGACCGACCCGGCCGAAACGAACCGATTATATATTTTATAAAAAATAATTGTAAATAATAATTATATATTTTATAGAAAATAATTTTAAATAATAATTATATACGAACCGACCGGAACGAACCGAGAAACCAAGACGACCGGCCAAAACGAAACCGATTATATTTTTATAAAACAATAATTGTAAATAATAATTATATATTTTATAAAAAATAATTTTAAATAACTTTATTCAAAAATTATAGTTTTGATCCATTTATTAAAACTTTATAATTTTTTGATAAACCTTTTCCCGGAAAACTTTTGGTAAAAATTATAATTTTTAATAATCGTTTTCCCGGGCGACATGTCGCCCGGGAAAAGGTTTATCAAAAATTATAATTTTGATAAATATTTTCCCGGGCGACATAAACCTCTTCCCGGGCGACATGTCGCCCGGGAAACGTTTTTATATTTGCTGAAAAGACCCTCCAATTTTTTTGTTATGGCGCCATTTTGCGCTAAACGACAAAAGTTGTAGTTTTCCCGGGCGACATGTCGCCCGGGAATGTCGCCCGGGATAAACTTGGTACCAAAACAGATCTGAGTTATACAGAAGCATCACAAAACGAAAAGTAAAAAAAAACTCTGCCTATGACGATTTTTAAGCTGCACCACACATCTCTCACCATCACCAGCTCCGCGCACCACCACCACTAGATCCCACACCAACACCACCACTCACACAGAACCCACCACCACTCTCACTACTCACACACGAGCACACGAGCACATTATCGCCACCAACTCCTCCTCCTCTAAACCATAATTCTTTTCTAAACCCTCTAAATTATGATTCTTCTACTTCTTTTCTAACCCTCTAAATTAGAATAAGTTGTTAATTATAAATTGTGTTAATTTTTTTTTAGACAGTGACAGTGACACAGTAGCATTCTCCTGCAGAGACGAGAAACGAGACGGAGGGGACTAGAACGAGCTGAGTCTCGAAAGCAAAGGTATATTGTAAATTTTTTTTATCTTTTGTATCCCGGCGTCATGTCGTTCGTGGAATTGTTTATAGTTATTAGTTTGTGTAAATTGCAATCCAAAACTCCTTGACACTGTAAAAATGCAATCCAAAGACACTCTTTGACACTGTAATAATGCAATCAAACATCCTTGGACAGCTTATTTTATATAAATGTATTTTTTTTATTTGATATAAATGAATATGCGTTTAGGTATTTATTTTATTGAACCCTTTAGGAATGTTTTAGGATTTTAGTGATTAATTTTGGAAAATCCTCGTCCTGATTTTAATCATCATATAGAAAACACCGTCGAAATTAATTTATTTAGAATATTATATTTCGGAAAGTCCAGTGTTTGGGACTGCTTTTTTGATAATATTGGTTTCATTTTAGGTATGAATGCGTATAATTGGTTTACTATTTGAGATGATTTCGACAGTGTTTCTCCTTTACTCCTACGAATATGTCTTTAAACACATATTTGGGGAGTTTATTCCTCACAGTGTTTATTCTAGTGAAGAAGAAGATTGATCTTTAGTTGTAACTTGTAAAAGACGCTTATTTTGAATGAATGTATGAATGAAAATTGTTATGGATTGTTCTAATCTGTTTATTTTTGGATTGTATATGCATTTGGATGTGTTGCATGCTTTTATTATTTTGTTCATAAATTTCTAATGTTATCCTTTATGGGGCTAAAACCTGTAATGATGTCAGCTGATGTCTTTTCGTTTTTTGACGGGTGTCACGGCGGTGACGGTGGCGGTGATGATCGTCCCCCTCCATATCAGGTACCCACCGGCTGTGGGGGTTGCTTAGGCAACCCGATGGTAGATATTTCTAGATTTATTGTAATACAAGACATAAACTTCGATTTCATTGATTTGCTTGCCTTGAATTTTTATAACTTTGTCACTCACTTGATTTTGCAGGTAAGGGCACCCGAAAGCCTAATTTGGGTGGCAGGAGAGCGGGCAGGCTGCATACCCCCCAGGAGACCCGGAACCTCGGGTTAAAGGCCATCACAGATAAGTGTGGACCCCGTCCCCATCGGGTTTGAGGTTACGACGAGAGACCCTCATGCCTCTCGGTGACCATGCGGCTATTCGGGCCAAATACCTCCGGGGAGCTCGTTAGGAGTTGCCTTAGAACTACCCTTCTTGGCGCCAAAATGTACGCCGGAGCGGAAGGCGGGGGTCGGGCAAGATTGGGGGAAGTTTATTTCATTATCTTTTTTGTTTATTTCATTATCGTTTCATCTATTTAATTGTGTATATTATCTAATATTTGTTTATTTATTTTATATCATATAATAAATAAAACCATTTTAGTAATTATATGAAATTATATCTCTAACTCAGTCTTTGTTGTATATGATTGCAGACCCAGTTTGACTTGCGTCCCCACATGGAATCCGATCGCTGGCCACAATCTGATGCGGGCATCCAGCAGCCTGCAAAAGATCTACTATGGCAAGAAGCTGCTCTCAAAGAAGATATTGGGTTCCTGAGAGCGGGACTTATGACCTGGAGCGCCTCAGACGCGACGTCCTCGCACATTTCTGAGGTAAATTGGGATGCGCAGCTTGCATTTTGGAATGATCCCAAGAACCTTGCCCGGGCTGCCCAAAATAAACAAAACCGGGCAAAGAGCAAGGTCGTATGCCGACAGGGATCCCGGTCTATTGCCGCCCTCCGAGATATGCATGTAATAAATATTATAATTATTTTATATATATATATATATATATATATATATATATATATATATATATATATATATATATATATATATATATATATATATATATATATATATATATATATATATATATATATATAATTAACGCTTTGGTGTGTTGTGATTTGTCGTTTTTAATTTGTTTCATCTTATATACATGTGTATGTGCAGATGGAGACCTCAGCTACTAGAGAGTACCCGTCGCTGATCCACACCTTCTTCTTGACACATACTGTTGGTGGCGTATTCTTGAACCCCGAGGACAAAGCTCTTTATGTAAGTTTTGTTCCAAAACACGCACTTTAATGATTTGTCGAGAAATAATATAGTGACCCGACTAATATATTAACTATCTTGTGTTTTTGTGACTACATAGGATGAGATGCTGAGGCTACAGGGTCTAGGCTCCAACACCCCCACGGGTGTGCCCTACACTGAGGATGAGATCATGGCCATTGTTAGCGGGGCAAGCAGCGGGGGCACATTCTCGGTGTTGGACGGGGTTTTACCAAGGACAGCACGGTCATTCCTCCCCCATCTCAAAGCACGCACTCAACCGATATCGCTAGGCTCAAAAAGAGGGAGAAGCGGCTCACGAAACAAGTGAACATGTTCATGAGGTTATTTAGGAGTGACGACAAGTTTTCTCAGATGCTTAATCAATTTGAGTCACAACCTGAGTACGGTGGTGGCAGCGGGAGTGGCGGGTGCGGGGATGATGAGCCAGGAGATGATGAGGACGGCGGCGAGGATGAGGACGATAGTTAGGGGATTTTGGGTAAGTATATGCTATTTTGTGTCTTGAAGTATATATTGGCGACCCTTATGTGATATTTGTTTCTCGTACGTTTAGACATGTTATCTATTGAATTTGACTTGTATCTGCGGACTAAGGAAGTTTGTGACTTCGTCACCGGTTTTGTAGATTATATTGTGTTTCTATTCGGATTTCTGAACGTATTTAGCTTTGTATATCAAATGCGTTGACTCGTATTGTGTTTCGGTACAAGGTTGTAATGTATTTGGTGTAGATTCTATATTGGTTTATTAGGTTTGGTTTTGGTAGATTTTTTCCGGAAAAATTCCGGAAAAAATCTGGAAATCGCTGTTGTGAAGTTGCAAAAAATAAAAATTGCAGAATTTTCCCCGGGCGGGAATGTCGCCCGGGATTTGTTTAATTAAATTATTTGTTAGTACCTATCCGGGCGATAATGATCGCCCGGAATTTAAATAATATCATTTTCAAAAAATTATTCCCGGGCGACATGTTCGCCCGGGAAAAGGTAAAAATTAAGACAAATATATTATTTAAATTGGTTTTCCGGGCGACATTGTCGCCCGGGGATTACATTATCTAATTTATTTATTAAATTTATTTTAACATTTTTCCCGGGCGACATGTCGCCCGGGATTATGACTAATTAATTAATTAATTTTTGTATCCCGGGCGGACATGTCACCCGGGATTAATACCTTCCACGTGGCACTTAATGTTTGACTGAAACTGTAGTGGGCCCGGCGATGTCGCCCCGGGACATGTCGCCCGGGGAATGAATCCCAATTCGAGCTATTCGTTCCACTTATCCCGGGCGACATGTCGCCCGGGAAAGGTATCCCCAGCGACAAGTCGCCCGGGATACCCCGGATTTGTCGCTGGGGAATATAGCAAATGTTGTAGTGTGCCCCCGGTTTAGTAGGTTGTGTTTGGTTCCGTTCAGCTTGTGATTCGTGCAGTTCTGAATCCGACAGTAGGGTGCATCCTCTTTTGGTTCTATCAGTGCTCATCTTCACATTAGGGGGTTTGTTGGGTTTCTCGGATAGTTTCAGGTTATCCGTTTAGGGTCCTCACTTATCTGATGGTCCTTGAAAATAAGATGAACAAAGTTAATAATTATCCTCATAATAATCATATAACACTTGCTTGATGTAAACATTTAATTGTTTAATGCCCGTTTACATTGTATGATCATTTTCAGTCTACGCGATTTAGCTTAACGATTAAAATTAAAAGTGAACGCGTACGAGAAAAAAAAATAAATAGTGAAATTAAATAGTATTGTAAATGACCTGAAAATACGGAATGTTACAGGTTCGCTGTCATATTGCTATATGGCTATTGTGAAATTCCATTGCTCGTTCGTGGGTCTTAATGGGTGTAACGATGGTGGTGGTAATGGACTTACCAGGGCTTATTTGATCACACATCTCCGTGACCGACATTGTTCTGGTGAGGTGCAAGCTATCACTAAAAATTCTCTTCTCACTGATTTGGTTGTTTTCGAGAGGGCAGAGGTAACTCTTAAACGAATGGGTATTTGGCCATGTGGTGTCTGCTTCAAAACTCACACGTTATGTGCTAAGTGTCGTCATGGAGCTGATATTGTACCGCCCCCCGATATTGGGGATGGTGTTGTTCGTTTTGTAATCTATGACCTTACTAAGCCACTTGCTCCCTCTTGTTCTCAGCTAGATCATGTTGATGGCTTGTTGCTCGACCAACATGATGGTTTTACTTTGTCTCTTCTCGATAGTTTGCTTTTAAAGGGCTTGCGTACGGTCAAATCCATCCCTCTAAAGTGTCGATTGAGTTTCTCTCGGGTCTTAAAAGGAGCGCTTGATAAGGTGATTTGCAAACCTGATGATGTTTCTTGCTAGGTTAGTTTGTTAGTATTGCCTCTCTGTCTCCTTAAAACTTTTTGCCCGAGGAGTAACCTTGAGTGCAAGTCTGCTAACAAGCGTCAACGCTAGGAAAAGAGCATCATCAACGCCATCCGATCTTGGGGTGTGTCTGGTGGTAGTTTGCAACTTATGAACGAGACCTTAGCCGAATCTTCTCCTCTTATGCTGGATGTGGATGAGGGAGACCTTGATTTGAGTGAGCAGAATCTAAAGAAGTGTAAGAGAAAGATTTGCGACGGCCACTACACTGTTGCAGTGAGAGTTTTGTCCTTTTCTAGTGTTGCTCCCAATAATGATGCCACTCTTCAGGAATTGAAGGCTAAGCACTCCTTCACGTCTGCTCCATCCTTGCCAGATATACCTATGATCACATCTCATCATTTGCATACATTGAGAGGTTGCTGGAAGGTCAAGAGTTTTTCCTCCGAGGTTACGTCTTGTGGTATCGGGAATGGATTGCGTATGCCAACACCCCCTTTTATGGACTGCATAAGTGGAGCAGCTGTTGCTATTTTGTTGAGTTGGTCTCTTCTATTCACCCAAGTGGTGAATCTCTTTCTGAGGGGAATGCCCTATGATACTTGGTGAGTAATTGCCTAGTGCCCCTCTTACACGCTTGTTAAGCTTGAGTGGTGGTATTTCGTCCTATAGCGTTGGCTCTGTCTGGAGGCGCTGGTTCTGGCACTGTCTGGAGGTGCCTGGTCTCCAAGGTTAGTGCTACTATGATTGGTCATTCTTTGGATGGTCTACAATTTGGTGTTGGGGTACCAGGAGGGGGTGAGGCCATTCTTCATGCAGTTAATCGGTTGGTTGAGGATCGTGGGGATGATGTTGGTCTTTCGATGCTATTGGTAGACTTTCAAAATGTCTTTAATTTGGTAGACCGAACTGTTATGTTAGAGGAAGTCCGTCTGCGATGCCCTGCTATCTCTCGATGGGTAGAATTCTGCTACTCTAGCCCTGCCAGGTTGTATTACGGAGAACACTCCACGTGGTCAGGCCAAGAGGTGCAGCAGGGTGATCCTCTTGGCCCACCTTTGTTTTCCTTAGTGCTACATCCCCAGATTTGTAAGATCAGAGACTCCTTTAATCTTTGTCTGCGGGCTTGGTATCTTGATGATGGCACTATTGTTGGGGATACTTTGGTTGTAGGTAAAGTTCTGGAATTAATTACGGAGGATGGTCCACGTTGTGGCTTGCACCTCAACGTTGACAAAACTAAGCTTTTCTGGCCTAAGGAAGACCCTAGGAGCAGGTTGGAAGGTGTTTTCCCACCTAATATTTCCCGGCCTTTGTATGGGGTTAAATTATTAGGTGGGCCGGTTAGTGTGGACGCTGATTTTAGTAGTGCGCTTGTCACGAAGAGAGTATCTAAAACCATTAGGCTCTTAGACACGATTGCTAAGATTAATGATCCTCAATGTGAGTTGCTGCTTATTCGGGCATGTGCGGGGATATCTAAACTATATTTTGCCATGCACACATGCCCCCTCGTGTCTTTGAGTAGGCTCAACTTTCTTTTGACATGGCTCTTCGTTCTACCTTGGAGCGTATTGTCACGGCTTCTTGATAGGGGTTTGGCGACTGGCAATGGAGACTCGCCACTTTACCGTTTGCATTTGGGGGGCTTGGCATTTATTCAGCAGGTGATGTTTTGAATTACGCCTTTATTGCCTCACGCTTGCAATCTGCTACTTTGCAGACTAAGCTGCTTTGACATGTCGATATTGTAGCTTCTGCCTCCACTTTCGATGACGCTTTATGTGTGTTTAACAGTACTATGGAGATTGATTTTCAAAGTAATCCAAGTGAGGTCACTGCCCCCAAACTTATGAAGAAAATGGCAGACATATACTTTACTCGGGTTACTAAGGATGCTGAATCTTCTTTTTCTTTATCTCCGAGGCAGATGGCCTTATGGCTATCTCAAAGGGAAGAACATACTTCGGACTGGCTTCGTGTGGTTTCGATCTCTGGATTGGGACAGACAATGAACGGTAAGACTTACCGTTGTGTTATGTGTTACCGGTTAGGTGTTCCCCTATTTGCTATCTCAAAGCCGTGCTCAGCTTATTCTAAGGTCTTTACGGGGGATGTTTATGGGGACCATGTTGTGTCATGCGCTGGCGTTATTGGTATCAAGCATCGACATAACGCGGTGCGTGATACCTTGGTTGACATATGCTTCCGGTCAGGGATTTCGGCCGGCAAAGAAGTTGACATTGGACTTGGTGGAGGTTGTGACAAGGCCTTACGTCCTGCGGATATGTTACTCTATTCATGGGACGGAGGGCTTGATGTGTGTGTGGATTTGACAGGGTCCTCTCATTTGACACAGACCGGGATGGCTGATTTCGTGCCTGGTCAGGTTGTGCTTGATGCTGCGCAGCGCAAACGTGGTAAGTATATGACTAAGTGTGCAACTATTGGGTATGGGTTCCTTCCCTTTTCTTTCTCCTCCTTATGGGAATTAGAGGCAAACGCGGTTACATTGCTGAAGCGGATCCGAAAGTTCTCTGTGGCTCAAGACATTGGGGCATGTGCAACTATTCATATTTTTAATAGGATCGGTTTCTCTATTGGTAAAGGAGTGAAGGCCCAGATAGTATCTCGGCTTCCCTCTAATTTGTTGTAATCTTTTTATTCTAATGAAGTGATGTTTGGGTTAGTGATTCGAAATTGTTTGGGTTGGAAGTTAGTTTATAAAGAAGATTCGGGTGTTGAAGGAGTTATTGGTATCTCATGTGGTTGAATGAATATGTGTTGAAATTGATTTAGAAAGCTACTGATTTGTTTTTAAAGAAGAAAGCTACTGATTGAATGCGTGTAATTTTGTTAATGAATTTGTGTTGAATGAATTTGGTTTAGAATGAGATTTGTTGATTTTGCCATTTAGTTTTTTTTGTTTTATGTATTTAGCTGGTGGCACATAAGCAATTGTTGAAATAATAATAATAATAATAATAATAATAATAATAATAATAATAATAATAATAATAAGCATCGTCACAATATGGTACGTGACACCTTTGTCGACATCTGTTTTCGAGCGGGGATTTTGGTGGGTAAGGAAGTTGATATCGGGCTGGATGGGGGACATGACCAAAAATTGCGTCGAGCTGATATGCTACTTTACTCGTGGGATGGAGGTCAGAATGTATGTATGGATCTGACTGGATCTTCTCCCTTGACACAGACATGAATGATTGATTTTAAACCTGGTCGGGCGGTGACTGATGCTGCACACCGTAAACGCGGTAAGTATATGGCTAAGTGTGCAGCTATTGGATATGTGTTTCTTCCTTTCTTTTTCTCCTCTTTGGGTGAATTAGAGACGCATGCTGTTACATTGTTTTCTATGGCTCAAGACATTGGGGCGCGTGTAGCTATTCAGATTTTTAATAGGATTAGTTTTGCTATTGCCAAAAGAGTGGGGGCCAGATAGTATCTCGACTTCCCTTCAATTCATTGTAATCCCCTATTATTCTAATGAAGTGATGTTATAATAATAATAATAATAATAATAATAATAATAATAATAATAATTTATTATTATTATGCAGGAAAGGACATTTTAGTCATTGCACATGAGAACCCAAGTGTATTTTAGTCATTTCAGATTTTTTAACGAGTCAAACTAACGGTCAACGACAAAATGGACCAAAAGTGTTACGGGTCGACTAAAAACAAACTAAATCCGTTACATTTTAAACTATTGGACCAAAATCGTTATACCCGGTAAACCACAAAGACCAAATATGTAGTTAACTCTTACATTTTAGTTTTACAATTTTTGTTTTTTTCCTATTACATGATTGGTCTCTTAAGTCATTTTTAATCTAGCTCATCTTATATAATAACCAGTTGATAGTTATCTTTTCCTATTTTTATGTCATTTACATGTCATATATTTCTTTTACACATACACTAAAACTTTTTTATGTCTTATTAATTTATTAATTTTTATTGTAGTAAATGAAGGTTTTACTCCTTTTCTTTTTAACTATGACAACATTTACATTCATATACACTTCTGACTTGGTTTCTTTTGTCTATTTTTGTTGGATAAACAAATTTATAACATCTTATCCGTTTAGAAACCCTTTAAGTACATCACGTATCAGTCTCCGTTTAGTCGTTTTAGTAATATATATTTATCACCAAAAGGGTCAACGTAACATATAACAATATAAATGGCCCAATTCATTCATACGTTCTTCATTCTTTATTTACGTATCTCAAGGTATTCTAAATTAAATTTCAGTAATCAAATAATTTCATTTCATTTCTGATGGCGTATAGTATGAACACCAAGCTTACTGGGCTTAGTTCATAATATACGCATATGGGCCCAGACCCAATACAACAAATAGCCGG
>BQNB010043398.1:2741-19748 GCA_026074375.1 Tanacetum coccineum
TTAATTGTTTAATTACCTTTAATTGTTCAATTTTAATTGTTGCTTTTATTTAGTAGATATAGATTATCAAAAAATATCTTTACTTCATTCAAATCAGAATTCAAGCCTAAACGAGGTTTCAATTTCACTAGTCGTTGGGGAAACGACCCGGGTGATCATATTTATCCGGTTTAATATACGTATTATATATTATATTATATATATTTTTAGAGTGAATTTTATCAAGGGTAACTTGGTAATTTTCTAAATTACTCTTAAGGTTATATTATTATAGTATATTTTATAGTGTATAAAAACTGCAATCAATAACGTCCAGACATCTTTATACGCCATATCCAGACGGGTTCTATACACCGTATAGAGTGTCTGGGAAGACAGACTCGTGCAACAAGCAATTAAAATGCGACAAACAATTAAAATGATCGGGTTGTCTCCCAGGAAGCACTTTTGTTTCAGCTGGCCTTTAAGTTTGACCTTTTCCCTCCTTCTATTTATCTTCAGGTGTTGTCACGACCTATCATTCATTAATGAGACGTAAAAGTTCTCAATAAGCATCGAAGCTATCCTTTGAATGGTTGAGGTATTCAGACTCTTTTATGGTAATGTACTCCTCGTCATCATCGAATGAGTACTTTATCATATCGAATCTCCTGACTTTGCAGTTCGATGTTTCAGGAATTGGATCACCCTTATGTCCTTGATATTCTTGAGTACAACCGACGTTGCTTGCTTCATAATCCCTTTCAAATATACGGTTGAAGTCAAGATAAGGATTGCTGGCCCATTCAGTTTTCATATTCGCATATGGTCCACGTCTGAAATTTTCCATACGAGTAAATGGAGCGATCTCGTGAGCATTCACTTTCCACCAGCAATCTTGTAGTTTTACCAGTACTTTATACTCTAGGTCATGGATGTTTTCAAAGCAGCTTTTCAACCATATACAGAATTTTATCACCCTGGGAGTCATGTCTCCCCATGATCCTTCTATTTTAGCCTTAAGTGCTAAGGTTTCATCCTTCAGTTTCCCATCAGCTAGTTCATCATACCACTTGTGATCTTGAAAATAGGTCATGCTTCCTACTCGAACCATTCCTGGTAGTTCCCCACCATTACAGAAACCATCGATATCAGATGTACACGTGGGCCATTTAGTTCCTCCATCTTTAAAGCGGTAAGATTCGCATATATGATCACATAGTTGGTATGGTACCCCATTTTCTGACCACGGTTTTTCAGTACCCTTTGCTTTGTCATTATTCAACTCTCGTTTATATACATCATAAGTTTTGAAGTTTTGGATATCATAAGTGAAAAGATCAGTGTCAATTTTTAGAAGGAAATTAAATTCGTAGAATGCCTCGCACAAGGGTGTTTCAAAGTCAAATAGGTTTCCTTCTATCTTAAAGATTTCAGAAACATTGTCCGTTTCTTTTGGGTTGTCATCCTCCTCGATTTCTTCTTCTTCATTGTGATCAGAAAGATGGTGGAATTTTAGAATGAACTTTTCGACCATGTTATCCCATGTAGTGATTGAGCCTATACACTCCTTTGTAAACCATTCACTTGCGGCTCCAAGAATGTTCCTTGTATTTCAACGATACATATCTCGACCATTCTTCCTTCGTTGTCATTAGAGAGAAACTTCTTTTGGGTAGCGGTGATGTAGTCGTTAGGTTCCGCCATGCTGGTTTCTTTGTCAATCGGTTTCCTGGAATTAAGCACAAATAATCAGTAGGATGTGTTTATGGAATACGTCGTATTGTTAGAGAACAGATACGCCATTTAGACTGTAAAACTTAATACGTTATCCTGAGCAGAAGGTGTGATACGTCGTATCCAACTGGTGGATACGGCGTATCAGGTGATCAGTCAGAACAGAATACTATTTAAAAACAATTAAATACGGGAATTTAAATAAACAATTAAAACACACAATGCAAATAAATACAAACAGAATTTTAAATAATTAGATTACACTAAACTAAACTAATTAATGGTTTAAATAATTAGATTACACTAAACTAAACTAATTAATGGTTAGAAATACTAATAAGAATAAGGTTTAATTAATTCACTCCCCGGCAGCGGCGCCAAAAACCTGATGTGCTATCGTGTATGGTCAATTATTTGATTATCAAGTTTTAAATTTATATTTAACCAACAAACCTAAAACAACACTTTAATGAGCAGTGTACCCGGTCAAAATGGAGTTTGCGGTAAGTAGGGTATCGAACACTAAGAGTGGAACATTAATCATATATTCTATCAGTATATTAATTAGTCTACTTACTGGTTAAACCTATGCTATATACGTTGTCTAATGATAGGGGGTTTTTAGCCTGAGAGACTGTCACAAGTTTGGTGTAAACAAATATCAACTCAATAGACAATAAACATAAAAGAAGAAAATTAAAAGATAGAAAAGCGGTACAAGCCAAATGATAGAAAACTGTATTAGCCATATTAAATCCGGTTCAATGCTGGTTTGTTTGTTTTAGTGCAATGATTTACTTATCTCGAAGCGGCATATCATTTTTAAGACTTAGGTGGGACATCATCCTAAGACCTAGACACGATTAATCCTGTCACAATTAATGAATCCGCATAAAGCATCCTTTAGTTCAATTATAATCTATCTTAGTGAATCAAAGCAGTGGTGATCCTGTTAAAACCCTAGCCCGACAGGACTTTACCCACTTATTGTTTGACGATGTTTTATATACTGTTAGTCCACTATTCCAATCTTTATCAGTCAATTAAGAGCATGATTGCTGAAACATAAATGGGTCACCTACTGGTCCAACTAAGCTCATAATTTAAAGACAAAGATAGAACGCTATTTGTGATCCTATTGGTCCAGTAATATGAAAAACGATATGGAGAGCTATCCAGGTATCTAGATTACTTGGTCCATATCACTAGATCCAATTGAATGATAGGTCGCATATTCAAACACATAAACAAGTATGAGGTGATAAACATAATTAAACAATCAACGATAAAATAAGAAATTGATTTTAAAACAAGCCAAACATTGAACTTTCATTAATATGGCTAATACCCGAGGGTATTAGCCCACAACCATTGTAATTATACAAGCGTAATCAAATAATTGAAAATCAATCGATTAAGAGAGTAAAAATTACACGATGTCTTCTATGGATTCGTGATCAATGATTGACCTTGATGGCTGATCTTCTCTTCTAAAATTCGTCTTTAATGAGTATGGTATAAAGAATATGATATTTCACACTAAAAATTTATTTTTGAGTCTTCTATTTATAGTGTCTGAAAAAGGCTCGATACACCGTATCTGGCAAGGTCGATACGGCGTATTGGATTGGATTCCTTAGAGTACGTGCTATGTTTATAATCAATCAGTGATATCATTCCCAATTTACTTGATTTAGTGTATCTTCGAATAGTAATCTTCACGGATATGGTGTATGTAGACAGAAAGGAAACGTCGTATTGGGAATTGGTCAAAACGCGTTTTCTTGTGAAGTCTTGGCGCGGATAGGCCATATCTCTTTTGTTGGATACGGCGTATTGGTCAAAAATTAGTAATCTTCAAATATCTTCGTTTTAGCTCCAAATTATGCGCCTTTTAGCTTATCTTCACAAAACACTCCTGAATTACTGCATTTATCAACTTTAAAGCAATTAAGTACCAAATAATGCAATAATTATATAAAAGTGGGCAAAACAGATGGGATAAATGATATAATAAAGTGACGTTATTTGATGTCATCAAATATTCCCCCACTTGAATCCTACTTGTCCTCAAGTAAACCTTAGAAAAAGTTCCAGTTTATGAAAATGTGTCCCAACCGAAGTTGAGGTTTTTTCGTTTAAGCATCATTTTGTCCTGATCACCTGTACATAACCAAGCTCCTCATGAAATATGGAAATGAAAACACTCAGATCACTTGACTAATCTAGAGTGCAACATTTAATTAGTACGCTCAATTGCTCGGTCATGATTTGTTTCGTATCATACGCTTGGCAAGGATACACATCTCCACCGCTAAAGCTAATGAGAAATAATTCAAAAGCTAAATTGGTTTAAGAAGGCTTAGGGTTGATCATTCAACAGTCTTTCACCATAAGTACCACACCAACAAGGCATCTGTATCGTATATACATGGCTGTAACGACGGAATAGACATATACAATCCTATCACATCCCTGTTTGTGTTTAACCAGCGGTTAGGATGAAGAATGATATAGGGTAGGGAGCTTCTAACTTTCACCGAAAGTCGTCATCCAACAAGGCAGTTGATACATGCATACATGGCCGTAACGACGGAATAGACATGCATGCTCGAACAAGTCCTCGTTCGAGTAAACACTAAGGTTAGTTGCTAGGAAAGGGAAGTAAAATAGGTGTTAAATAAAATTTATAAAACAAATAGATTAAGCCAACAAATAAGGTACGGTTGCTAGTAACTTTCCCTTGACCGTTCCATTACAAAAACTCAAACATATAGACGAACGTCTCGATCACATAAATGACAAAGAGAACCTAAGTTGGCGTTCCCATAACGGTCAACTTCCCTTACATCCCGCTCTTTACATACTTTTACATAAGTGGTGATATCGGCTACTTTTTAAAATATTTTACATCGTTGATTTTTGTATTGCATCAACGAATAATTGATCCTTCCAAGTGATTCCTTAAGTATAAACTTCTTTTGAACCGCCTATTTTTCTTCTTCTCTCTTTTTTTTCTTGCAATACATCATAAATCTCGGTTTTATTCCACCGTCTTCAATATCATAATTCATCTGGATAATTTTTTCTTTGTAACACTTCTTCTTCGGACATGATTCATAATTGCGAAAGTAGCAAAACTTACGAGCTACATATTTTTCCCATTGCATTGTGCAATTTCCCGACCATTACAGAGATAGAAAAATTTCACTTTGACACAGGAAATACAAAACTTTACATGAAAGCAACTAGCAACATTGATTAAAATAGGATTAATCTACACGGTAGGCTAAGATGCAAAGGTGTAACGAAACGTATAATATGGTGTAGAAAAAGAAAAGAATGGCTCAACAGGTTATTCTAGGGGATTTTACTCTGGGATATAACTAACCAGGGTAGTTAGTTAATTTTACGACATGTAGGCTATTTGGTTTAATCCTAGAAATTTATCAGTTGAACATGTTTCTCCATCTAAATCCATAGTACTAATCATTGCGGTCTCGAGTGATATACCAGGCCAAGTTCTAAAGACTACTACATCACCGACACACTCATAATTTTGTGGAATTTTTAGTAAATAGTTGGAAACAGAATAGGCTTAATTTTCACAATATGTATCAAGGGTTATAGTGCGCTAGGTAATGTAACTAGTGATTTTTACAAAAGTCATGATAAAAAATTTTAAATTTGGCCTATTTTTAAGCACTTTTAGGCTCGTAGCATTTTATTTTGTAAAAAAGAAAAGTACATTCTAATTCCCCATCCCCCCCCACTTAAATTATACAACGTCCTCGTTGTATAGATAAAATAATTAAATAATAAGGGAAATAAAATTAGAACGGAAAACTCCTTGATGTTTTGCTTGTGATAATTCTCCAAGATGGGTTCTTGAGCAAAAAGTGTGTTGACTAGGGCTTTAGCATGCCCGAATGAGTTTAACACATATCTTTTTCATAATATACCATATCATAGTTTCAGCAAGGTCCTGCATAAAAGATTAGAAGACAAGTGCAATTTCTATCTCACTATAATGGTAGAAGAAAACAATAAAACACACAACTGTATATGGATCAATACGCCGTATCCCAAACCCTAAGATACGCCGTATTGTTCCTGTAAAAACAATTAAATACTGGAAATTAAATATTTAGTTTTTAAAACTGATAACGTCCAGACATCTTTATACGCCGTATCCAGAGGGGTTGGATACACCGTATAGAGTGTCTGGGAAGACAGACCGTGCAACAAGCAATTAAAATGCGACAAACAATTAAAATGACCAGGTTATCTCCCGGGAAGCACTTTTGTTTTAGTTGGTCTTTAAGTTCGACCTTTTCCCTCCTTCTATTTATCTTCAGGTGTTGTCACGACCCATCCTTCATTAATGAGACGTAAAAGTTCTCGATAAGCATCGAGGCTATCCTTTGAATGGTTGAGGAATTCGAACTCTTTTATGGTAATGTACTCCTCGTCATCATCGAATGAGTACTTTATCATATCGAATCTTATGACTTTTCAGTTCGATGGTTCAGGAATTGGATCACCCTTATGTCCTTGATTTTCTTGAGTACAACTGACGTTGCTTGCTTCATAATCCCTTTCAAATATACGGTTGACGTCAAGATAAGGATTGCTGGCCCATTCAGTTTTCATATTCGCATATGGTCCACGTCTAAAATTTTCCATACGAGTAAATAAAGCGATCTCGTGAGCATTCACTTTCCACCAGCACTCTTGTAGTTTTACGAGTACTTCATATTCTAGCTCGTGGAAGTTTTCAAAGCAGCTTTTCAACCATCTGTAGAATTTTATCTCCCCGGGAGTCGTGTCTCCCTATGATCCTTCTATTTTAGCCTTAAGTGCTAAGGTTTCATCCTTCAGTTTCCCATCAGCTAGTTCATCATACCACATGGATCTTGAAAATAGGTTAACCTTCCTACTCGAACCATTCTCGGCAGTTCCCCACCATTACAGAAACCATCAATATCAGATGTACACGTGGGCCATTTAGTTTCTCAATCTTTAAAGCGGTAGGGTTCGCATATGTGATCACATAGTTGGTATGGTACCTCATTTTCTAACCACGGTTTTTCCGTACCCTTTGCTTTGTCATTATTCAACTCTCGTTTATATTCATCATAAGTTTTGAAGTTTTGGATATCATAAGTGAAAAGATCAGTGTCGATTTTTAGAAGCCAGTTGAATTCGTGGAATGCCTCGCACAAGGGTGTTTCAAAGTAAAAAAGGTTTCCTTCTATCTTAAAGATTTCGGGAACATTGTCCATTTCGTTTGGGTTTTCATCCTCCTCGGTTTCTTCTTCTTCATTGTGATCAGAAAGATGGTGGAATTTGACCATGTTATCCCAAGTAGTGATTGAGCCTATACACTCCTTTGTAAACCATTCACTTGCGGCTCCAAGAATGTTCCTTGTATTTCAATGATACATTTCTTGACCATTCTTCCTTCGTTGTTATTAGAGACAAACTTCTTTCGGGTAGCGATATTGTAGTCGTTAGGTTCCGCCTTGGTGGTTTCTTTGTCATTCGGTTTCCTGGAATTAAGCACAAATACTCAATAGGAAATTGAAAATAAAAAATTACTACTGTTACTGTATCAGTTGACAGATACGCCGTATTTAATTAGTTTGAATACGCCGTATAGGTCTGTTGAATTCCAGTAAGCCGTATTGAGTTTATGGAATACGTCGTATTGTTGGAGAACAAATACGCCATTTAGACTATAAAACTCAATATGCTGTCATGAGAAGAAGGTGTGATATGTCGTATCCAACTAGTGGATACGGCGTATTAGGTGATCAGTCAGAACAAAATACTATTTAAAAACAATTAAATGCGGGAATTTAAACAAACAATTAAAACACACAATGCAAATAATTACAAATAGAATTTTAAATAATTAGATTACACTAAACTAAACTAATTAATGGTTTAAATAATTAGATTACACTAAACTAAACTAATTAATGGTTTAAATCAATCCTTTCATCTCATCCTTATCTTCATCTTCATATTCAAACCTTCACTCACATAAGCCTTTACCAAATAATCCCCAAATCTCATCCTCAATATGCCAATTCACATTCCTTTACACAATGTACCTTCCTAGTACTTGTTGTAACTTATGTTCCCTTCATTCCCAACCAAGGATCCTCCATATCTTATCAAAACATCATCCACCATGTATCCACTATTCATCTTCTTCTCTAAAACATTTGAATTTCACATACACACACACTCCATCATCCTCACCCTTGATCAATTCACTTCATCAATCCAAGTTACCACATTCTTTTCTCCACCCTTAGATTAATTTCAAACAAACACAATAAACACACTTTCTCTTATACCCTTGATCAAGCCACATCATCAATCCAATATACCTCATTCTCTTCTCAACCCTTGGATTGAACTCTGATCTCAAACAAACACACCTCCTCTCACAAACATACACTTCTCACTCATACAACAAACACACCTCTCTTTCTACCATTGATCTTGCCACTACACCAATCCATCTTGCCTCTCTTCACATCCTCACCATCCATTTCAAACCAAGATTAATAGGCTCCCTTCTATCACATCATGCCAACTCATTCACAACCCATTCTCTCTTATCCAACATGTGGTTAATTTAATTTGAAATTCTTCCCCCTTTCTCTCCAAGCAAAGAATATTCCAAGAATATTCTCTTGTACCATTAACTAGCTTTTAAAACCTTTAGTTGGATAACTAAGATAGTTACACTTTGAGGAATACCTAAAATACCCATTTTCGATAATTATTTTCTCTCTTTACAATATCGGATAAGCAAAATGCTTTTAAATACATCACAAACATTTTTAACAAATAGCCATTTGAGTTGGTTGACCTTGAGTGTAAAAATAATTAAAAGGTCATAGCGTGAAGTACAATTGAGGGTTTAACAAGTGCGGGTATTTAAACGCCAAAATCCTAAAGAAAATAATTTGGGAATCTGGCGCGCTGGCCACGCGCTGACAAGTGGGCAGCGCGCCACTCGCGAATTATTTTTCAAGTTTTGGGATTCTTGGCCTATAAATACCTATCCTTGGCGTTTGTATTCCTCATCTCTTGCAAACATTATTTCCTCTCTTTTCTCTCCTCTAATTCTCTAAGTCTAACACCTTTTGTATTCTTAATCTTCTATTCTATCATCTATTAAAGAACACACATCTCTGCAAGAGAGCCACACAAGTACCTAATCCATACTTGTGTGTTTTGTTGAGGGTCCTCTTTCTTATACCCTTTCTTTAGAATCAAGTCTCTAGGTTAGGTTAGGACTTGGTTCATCCATCTATCTTTTTATTCAATCGAGTTGTAAGGGAAGTCTTGTATCCGTGAGATCAATCCTAGATAATCAGGGATCTAGTTGGGGTTTGGTAAGCTTACAAGGGGAAGGCTTTAGAGTTTATAAGATAAGTCGAATCAGGGTTCTTAGAGGTGGATTCCGAGGGCGAAATACCATAGGTAGTAACTGATGACATCAAATAACGTCTATTTTATAGCATCATTTATCCCACGATATTAACCCATTTTGTATAGTTATTGCAAAGAATTGTTACTTAATCGTTTATATTTAAGAATTGCAGTAATTATGGAGTAATTGGTGAAAGTTAGCAAAAGGCGCGCATTCTGGAGCTTAAATAAAGATATTTTGAAGATTACTATTCTGAAGACCAATACGCCGTATCCATCAAGGAAGATACGGCGTATCCGTGCCTGCACTCACCAAAGACCACATAGGAATAAAGATCAATACGCCGTATCCAGAGGACTCAATACGCCGTATTCAAGATATGGAATCAATATAATATTCTAGAAGATATCAAACGTGGTCCCTACTCCAAGAAATCCCCAATACGCCGTATCCAACACTTGGATACGCCGTATCCAACACTTGGATACGCCGTATCCAACCGACTTCCAGACCTTATAAATAGAAAACTCAAAAACGAGTTTTAAGTGTGCTAAATCATATTCTCGATACCTAAACCACAAAAGTCGATTTTCAGAGGAGAAAAAGAGCAGAAGAGGTCGAGCAACGTATTCAATTCCATAGAAGACAACGTGTAATTCCATATACTTTAGTAATCGTTCAGTTTTTGGTATCATTCATTAACTCGGTTAGTTTACCTTGGCTAAATAATTGCTCTTGTATTTATTATGACGTTTGAAGGCTAATACCTTCGGGTATTAGCCATTATTATGAAGATCTGAATGTTTGGTATTTGTTTATCTCGATTTCTTGATTTATCGTTGAGTGCTTGTTTATGTTTATCAATTTATACTTGTTTACGCGCTTTTGTATGCGACCTATCATTCAACTGGATCTAGTGAAGCGGACCAAGTAGATCTAGAGTCCGGGATAGCTCTCCATATAGTAATTTATACATCTAGAATAATAGTTACACAAATATTATCCTTCTAAGTCTGTGTCTAGGATACGCTTCGGGCTTAACTAGTTAATTGGATATTGCCAATGGTTTATTGATCGTGTCGACTAGCAGGTGACCTAGATAATTCAACAAGTAACGTTCTGATTCCATTGGATAGTTGGACAAGTGGACTAGTAGTGTATAGATTGCCATAAGCGGTAAGTGGGTAAAGTCTCTATGAGCTAGGGGGTTTAACAAGATCACCATTGTCTTAATCCTTAAGATAGATTATAATCAGCAAATAAGGATGCTTTATGCAGATGCTTTAATCATGACAGAATTATTATGTCTAGGTCTTAGGTTGATGTAACGCCTAAGTCTTAAGAATGATATGCCACCTCGAGAGAAGAAATCATTGACTTAATAAAAAAACCAACGTTCTAATCGGATTAATAATGGTTAATATAGTTTTCTTATATAAGGTTCGACCGCTCTTTCATCTTTTGTTAATTACCTTGCGTGGGTAACCGTACATTGAATTGATTGTAGTCACCAACCAAACTGTGCCAGTCTCTCAGACTGAAACCCCCTTTTCCCATTAGAATTAGGATTTAGACTCACATAGGTTTAACATAGGTTTAGAATAGAATAGAATTAACATAGATTAGATAACCAAGATATTAATTAAATTGATAGATTTAACCTCGCTTCAAGTGTTCGACACCCTACTTACCACGAAACTACTACCGATCGGGTACATTGCCCCTTAAAGTGTTGTTTTTGGTTTAGTCGGCAAAATATAAATTTAAAACTTGAATCATCTTAAATATACCATACAACGACAACACATCAGTAACTCTTCTTTGTGAGCGGCAAACTTTGTTGAAAGTCGGTGGAGTTAAATTGTAATACGGTTTGTAGTCCACCATAAGGATTATACTAGTGTAGTATCGGAGTCGTGGATTCGCAACTGGACGTACGGAAGGACTAAACCCTGTCACACCCCCAGACGGGGACTGGACGGAATATATGTCCGGGGGCGTGACGTCATACATATCTTGAGAACAAAGCATAGAAAACGACCTCTAAAAGGGTACGTTTTAGAAAATACATAACTCGTTGCACAAGTTAAAGATAATAAAGTTTTACAACCATTTCATTGTTAATAACATAGTGGAAACATTAATTAAAGATAGTGGAAGCAGTAATTAAGTTTTGAATAAAAGACAACAAGTAATAATATAATAGTCTTGAAATTTGGTTGATGTCACATTGCACAAAGACTTCAAGAGATACGTCATGACAAATCCAGTTAAGCACCTGAGAAAAACATGCTTAAAACGTCAACAAAATTGTTGAGTGAATTTATAGGTTTAAATTCAAATGAAAGTATAGTGGACCATAAGATTGTAACGTATGCGACAATTATAATAAATACAACTTCACATAGAAAGGTATTTACGTTGCGCTAAGCTCATGACCCCGAAGCTAATGGTGATAGGTAGCATGTGTATTGCCCTATAAAGATTGCCCTGGTAGGTGTCTGACCAAGACCACCCAAACTTGTTTCGACATGAAATACATTCGTTGGCTTGTACATCAGTCGTACCCGACTAGTAAGAATTACCAAACCTGAATAGGGATTATTAGTCCCAATAGATCTATTTACTCACTCGCGCTTACTTAACCAGCAGGTTAAAGGTAATTAACAGTTCATGATAGTAGGGCGAATAGTGGTCTAAGCTACTTAGGCAACATGTAAACAAGGGAAAGTATCTTGTAAAGTACTTGTGTCTGGTTTTCAAAACAAGCAATGTTTCTCACCCTGAGTTGTAAAACATTTATTCAAGAACGAGCAAAAGTGGGGCTATGAACTCACAGTAACTGATGAAGAATAACAGCTGAAGAACGATCATGTGGGTTCGCATAACAGTGCTAGGTCTCAACCTATGAATAAACGGTCGGGTTTCAGAATTTACACGAAGAAAGAAACATGAAATCGAATAAGAGTTTGGAAAGTAGTTATGATATGTGAGAAATCACATATCCTTTTTATACCCAAAATGGCCCTAAAATGAACAAATTGTGCAAATTATGCTTATATATTGCTTGTTTTGTCATTTGTGATGTGTAGGTACGGATATTGCAAAAAATCACAAGAAAACGGACAAAACCAGACAAACACGAACACGAGACGGATAAAGTGCACAAGAGCTAGGAGTTCTAGCAAAGGTCAACAAAGTCAACCTTGGTCAACCATTGGTGAAGCCACAAAAAGACAAAACCCTCAAAATACCCAAATAACCCTTAATGTTAAATCAAATTTCACCAAAAACCCTAAATTACTAACACCGTTAGTCCTCTTTTATTAAGAAGCTAACGGTCGTTATCCCTTAATTATAAAACCTTTTTACCTTTACCAAGCCCAAAAATTTCACCGGCCCAATCTCTTTTTATAAATCCCGAGCCCAAGTCAAACAACCCCATTCCCTGAGTCAAACGCTAAAACAAATAAAATTAGGGGGCGGGAAAAACAGTTTTACTCTTTACCCGTCTTCCCCAATTCACTATCCTCGTAATTACCCCATTTAAATACAATTAACCCACTTCTAGAAGCTCATCCAGCGTTGCCATCAAGATACCAAGTACCAAGTTCCACCTCAGCCTAAGAAGACGTCACCAAGAGCTTTGATTGGCTACTCCTGACAAAGGAATGCCATGCGGGCTACAAAGAAACACACCAAAAGGGAAATATTACACTGAAATCAATGTAAAAGAAGAACACCATCCAAAGAGTTAGGATTTCCAGCTTGGCAATCTATGTGCTTATATTCTCATCCAAGGGCTAAGAAGAGGCATCCAATGATTGCAAGGAATAAAGGGCCAAGATTAGAGTTCAAGACGAGCGTGTGCAGAGGTCTAGATCCTTCTCTTCAGGCCTATAAATACAAGACCTCTCTCACTCACAAAGGACATCTAGCTTAATATAGGAGTAGTGTAAAAATAGTTTTAGCCTATTGTAATTTTCTAGCTTATTGTCATTTAAGTCTTTGTAATCTTCATTTAAAAGCCTTGTAATCTGTTTTCATTAATAGAATTTATAGTTCACTTTTTAATCTTGTGTTGAATTCTATTTTACTTAATAAGCAATTTGGTTTAATAAGCTCTTAATTGATCAAATAGTTTTTAATAATCTGTCTTAATCTCTACATAAGCAAGCTACATTCACATTTAAGCTCTTAAAGCTTAAATGAGCTTAAGTAATACTCAAATCCACTCCAATCTTACCACAACTTATTAATGGAAGGGAAGTTAGTAATAAAAGGACTTCCAGGACCCCACCAGCTTATCCTAGGATAAGCTGGAGCTTGTTGATAGCTCATAAGAGCATTTTGATAAGCCTTGTTTAGAGCAAAGGCTCTTATAAGTTCTCAATTCCTTTTAATAGCTTAATTTTGAATTTCAGCTTATCATTGCTTATTATTTGCTTATTTTAGTTTAGATTTTCTTAATTCTGCTTATATTTGGTATTTGATGTTTATCTAGTTTAATTTTTAGTATAAATCTTTAGTTTGCAAATATTAGTCATAAAACAGTAAAAAAGCCAAAAATATTAGCAAAATCTTGTAGCTTATCATTTCTGCTTATTCAGTAGTTAAAATTTGCTTATTATGTTTGTTAGAAGTTTTTTGATATCTGGTATTTGATCTTTGTTCTCTAAATCTCATCATTATAAGCTAAAAATGAGTTTTAACTTTTTAAATGAGTGTTTGGGACATGACAGTATTAACCAAGTTAATATTGTCAGGATCCTTTTGGTCCTTTAGTTTGGTTATTAACCTCATTTTCATAGTTTATAAGTTGGATTTATGGCTCTTTGTAGGATTAATTCAAGCTTTTTATAGCTTAGTAAATAGAGGCTTAAACCTGTTAGCAAAAAGTTCTAGGTTCTAAGGTTTTTGCTTAAATCTGTTCTAGTGAATGTAATTGCTTTTATTGCTCTTGATTTGCTTGATTAAAGTGGTAGGAATCAAAGCTTTAGGCCTGCATTTGTTAGAATTGAATTTAGTTTATTTTTATGTCAACTGCATCAGATAAGTAAAACAGACAAAAGGACTTTTTCAATCTTAATTTTCAGTGGGTTAGAGTAATTATTAAGCCTTAATTTTTAGTATTCAAATAGTTTGTAGGTAAGATTCAATTTTTTTAGCTTAATTTATTTTAAAAAGTTTATTTAGTCATCTGTTTTTGAGCTTAAAATTAGCTATTTGTCTTTTCATTCAAAAACCAAAAGTTAGGTAAAACTGCATAGGCAGCTTTTTCATTAAGCTTTTGATTAAGCATTTGATTTTCAAAATACTTTTTAAAAGTGGTTTTGTGTAGTTTATTAGTCAAGTTTTAAAGTAGTATAGGTCATTATGTCATAAGGATCCATTAGCTTATTTTAAAATAAGCTTAAAGTTATCTCCAGGGACTGTTTGGTTAAAAGTTGTATCAAAATGCTTATCTAAGATTGTTAGCTTATTGCCATAAGTTTTTGTTCAGTTTCTATCTTAACTAGCTTATTAGGTTTATATTAAGTTGTTTGTAGCTTATTAGGTCCAGGATTTAGCTTATTAGTCTTTTCATAGAAAAAACCAAAAACATCAAAAACAGCATAAGTAGCTTCTTCATTGTGATTTTTCAATGCTCAATGGAATTTCAAAATGTCTTATGTTTGTTGTTTCAAGTAGCTTATAAGCTGAGCTTTAAGTAGGTATAAGCTAGATTGTCATAAGGTTCCTCTACCTAGCTTAAAAATAAGCTCAAAGTTGTCTCATTGTCTATTTTGAGCTCAGTTGTGTTCCAAGTGCTTTTTCAGCTTATTGTCTTTTAATTTGCTTATTTCTTGTTTAAACTAGCTTATTAGGTTAGAAGTTAGTTGCTAGTAGCTTATTTGATTTTGTTTCTAGCTTATCATAGTTTTCTAGCTTATTTAGTTTTGTTAAATTGTAAAAAATAGTTAAGTGTATTCTGTCTGATTTTTAAGCTGTTTCCCAGCTTATTAGTGATTTAGAAAAAAGTTGATTTCACAAAACAACTTATTTTTATCTGCTTTATAACTTTGCTTTTTAGGTTTTTTGCAAAAATAAAAAAAAAGAAACCAAGGAAGTCATGGGTGAGCAAGGCTCGAACCCCTGACCTCAACCTAGTCTCACCCTTTATAAACGACTCAACACACACACCTCTCACCAACATGCCCTTGGGATTTTTACGTCCTAAGTTGCATTATCATTTCTTTTAACACCCTTTTGAATCTTAGTTATAATAAGCACTTCGAGTGCTATTAAGCTTTTTCCAGGCTTATTTAGTTTAGCACTTTAGGATTTTTCATTTTTCTTGCATTCTACTTATCATTAGCTACTTTTAGAAAAAAATTAGGATTTTTAGCTTAAAGTTTTATATTTTTCGTGAATTAATTTTGTCAAAAACTTTAAAAAATTATAAAAAATAGAAAAATAATCAAAAAAATAAAATTCTTTCTTATAAAATTTTCTTTTATCTTATTTTAGGCTTAGGTTTGAAATTTACTTTCACAGGGTTAATATTTTGAAAGTTCATTTTTTAAAGAACGGGATTTCATTCCCGTTCTCGTTTTCTTCATTTTTAAGATTTAAACACTCTCGTTTTAGAATTTCCTTAGCTTTTACTTATTATCTAGTTAATTAGGATTAGAAAAAGTTTAGAAAATCATTTAGGGTTTAGTTTTAGTTCAATTGCTTATTTGTCGCGTTTTCTTGATCCCGTTAACGTTTTTCATAGTTAGCTTTAATTGTGCTTTTATTTGCTCTCTATTAGGATTTTAGAAAACAATCATCTTCGAACCAATTCAAGTCATTGTCCAACTAACAAACGGGGTCTCAATTTCATAAGTCTTTGGGAAAACGACCCGGTAATCACATACCGGCTTACGTAGGATATTTTTGTGTAAATTTTTACTTTAAATCTTTGTCCTCAAAGATTTTTAGTAAATCTCTTTATACTTTGATATTATTACGTGTATATAAAACTACCACATCAAGTTGTACCTTTGTTACAAAGAAAGTGTCCTTGATAAAATTGTCGTGTGGTAGTCATAGTGGTTTTGACTCGAAGAAACGTGTTACGAAGTTAAATATAAAGTATGTTAGAAAATTTACAAATAAATAAATTTTGGCATTTTACCCGGTAACCCAAAATAATGATTTAGATATTACGAAGAAAATTAATGTTTTTATGTTTGCGTAACTTCCCGGCAGGTTACCCATGCTAGTGCTACCCTTGCACGAGCACGCTTAACTGTCGGTATTTAAAGAAAATACTTAAACGAAATAGATAGTATACTAATAGTCCAAAAATTAATCTGATGTGCGGTCGTCATAGGACTTCTACACGAAGTTTTACAACTTCTTAGGCAGTGCACCTAACCGTTGTAATGTAGTAAAGGCAAGACACGGGGGTTGTTATCGTTCTCTAAGAGAATAGGCGTCAGTAAAGGTCCTAATTGAATATAGCTAAGAACTAGAGGTTGAGAGAAGATTATTTTTGTATTTTTATGTTTTATGAAAGCGATTTAAATCTCAAGTTTGAAGAGGTTGGTTTTAAACTAATAATTAAAACTAAATTAAATTAATTAGGGGGATTTGTATGATGAGAGGATAGTGTTTACTTAATCATGTATGATCCTTGGAAGCTTCTCTTAACTCTATTGCCATGTCACACTTGTGATGTATATGTAGGTACTATTCTAATGCATGGCGAATTACACAAAAACGCTGCCTACGAAATAACTAACTAGAGCAACGCACAAGTAAGGTAGTATTACGACTATTACAAGGCCCCTAGTCTAGATAAACGC